>SNQJ01S0033281.1:61129-102291 GCA_010110895.2 Picea sitchensis
TGAGAGTCAGTTGTGAGAGTCAGTTGTAGGCGTGTTAAGAGTCAGTTCTTAGTTAAGAGTCCAATCATCTTTGGTTTGCATGTAACCGACTCGAGAGAGTCTTTTCCTATATAAAGATGTAATCTGTCTTCATTAAAGAATAAGAAGTGAGTGTAGCCTCACCGTGATGTTTTTCTCTCGTATATTTTATCTAATTCAACGACCGAAATCTGCAATCGATTTAAGTTCAAATGTAAGTCTCGACCTTCCTTACCTTATAAACATGGAAAAAGTTCCATTAAGTTTTCTCGGCCACCATAATGACATTGGTATCTCGAGGTTTAAGGAGCATTGACGTGGATTTTTTATAAGGCTTATTCTCCACATTTAATGATTTTTTATGAAATTATTATTGCCAATCTTGAAACAAAATAGTTTCTTGTTGGCTGCCATGGAAGATGCTCGATTACTCTCCAGCAATGCTGGGTAACAGCCATGGAGGAGAGACAAAGAGTACATGAAGTGGCGGCTATACAACCAAATTAACGACCACAAAAATGGAGTGAAACATAGTGTGGTGCTTTTTTCTTTCCATTCTCTTCTCATTGATGCGTTTTGCACATCTAACGTCCTCTTTATTTTTCGTTTTTAAAAGGAGTACACTTCTTTTATTGAAGGGGGAGCGCACTGTCATGAATTTGGATGGGGGCCAATTATTCAAAGCAATTGGTTCTGCTCTGATACTGTGCAATCAAGAGATGCACAATGGATTCTTTGGAGACATACGATTGTAATGTCCTTTAAATTATATTCCAAATTAAACATATTTTACATCCCTTAACTTTGTTTTAAAGTGCTATTAATATAAACTCAGCTTACAAGCACAATGGATGTTCTTTGGATACGGAACTGTGTTAGGGATAAACAATGGCATATGAATTTAATTTCCTTTAAATTATTTTCAAAATTAAACATTTGTTACACATTTTTTACATTCTTTAACTTTTGTTTCAATTCGTTATTGAAGATAAACTCAGCTTGCATGCACAATGGATCTAAGCTTTGATTCCTTGCGGAGGTAAGTGTTTATGGGGATTAACTGTGGTACATGAATTTAATTTCCTTTCAATGAATATAATTGTGTCAATATAAGATATGGGTCAATTAAAATAAATTAAATAACTAAAACAATTACAGGTCGATTGCATTATAATCGGAGACATTATTATTTATGAAAATTAACAGTCTAGAGCATATGCATTTATTTTCCTTTTAATAGTATTCAAAAAATAAATTTACACATTTTTATGGTATATTTTAAAAATGTCACTTTTAATGTAAAAGGTTTTAAATAAAAACATATTACAGATTTCTTATAAAATATTATGTTTAAAGGGTGTCCCCAGGCCAAACACATAATTATGTGATGAGAAAACTTAGAAATCCTTCCATGTGTTCATTTTTCCAAGTCATCTTTGAATATTCAAACAACAAAGTCTAAGTCTTATCTAGAAGTTAAATAATCAACTGTTAACAACATATTAATTGAATAAATGGCTGGTTTACCCAATAAATGAAATAAGTTGGGAACGAAATAGTCATCTCTACATAGTTTAAATATGTGAGATGCGAGAGTTCTATGTAATGAGGGCATTTTGTCTCTCCATGATTTGATTTTTCTAGAGTCGTTGGTTGTGTGTGTGATGAACATACATTTGCATAGGGCTAGGTGAATGTAATAATGCCTAAGAGAATTAACCATCGATTCAATAAAGTTTACATATGTTGTTAGTGAGTGTGTTTTCTTTGCTTCAATTTTTTAATAGATTGTGTATGGAATGTATATTTCAATTTAATGCATTTTATAGATTTGGCATATATTGTGAGTGTTTACATTGTGTGAATTTAATTGCAAGACCCTAGGTAATACATGATGCAACATTAGAGGAAGTTAATTTTGAGAGTGTGGAAGACTCCTGAGTATTGCATCCAATTCTAGAAAAAGAGTAAAGGCATGTCTAGAATTGTTTAAGAAGAGGATTGAGAGGATTATTCACATATTTGTAGAGATATGGAAAAAGACAATAAGATTATTGTTGTGAAAGAGAAAAAAAGAACATGTAGAAAAGGAATTGAATTAGGTATCCTGCATATGGAAAAAAATATATTATTGGTAATAGTGGACATCCTAAAGATGGCATCATGCTAGTAAGAAAAGAATTTCCTGTGACTAGTAGAGAAAGAGAGAATTGAAATAAAATTCAAATGAATTTTGTTGTATATGTGGAAGAGAATGAATACCTTCAAATTGGATTAGTGAAATGGGAAGGGTCACAACCAAAGCAATTTAGAAGAGTGATGAATATAAAAATGAGGATGTGAAACAACACCAAATGAAGATAGACATGCCATAGTTTTCTGGAAGTGCATATCTAAAATGGGTGGTGTAGTGTTTTTCTGGAAGTGCATATCTAAAAAGGGTGGTGTATTGGATTAAATAAATGCATTAATATTTTGAGTGCAATGATATTAAAAGCCTCGAGAGAGTGAAAATTTAGTATGAAAGATTAAGGAGCCACACATATTACGGGTGGTAATGGATGACGATGGAAATAAAATGGAGGTGTGGGAAATAATGTTTTCATTGATCTCAAAGACAAGGGGAGACTACAAGTGTCCAAGATAAATATTACAATCCTGCAATATGTCCAAGATAAATATTGGAAGATGGATATTGTTGAAAGTATTATTGTTGGATTGTTTATTGTCAATTTGGATACCGTATCTTTGAAGGAATATTTACCCTACATACCTAGATCAAATGGGACCAGTCGTTATATGGTTGAAAATCTTATTCTAAGACCATTCCAATACTATATGGAATTCCTTCTAACTTCCTAGGAATGAGGAGATATGAATTTTTTCATCCAACAACCCAGCCAGAAAATTGAGGTTGGCTCAACCAGCCTTTATAGGTCGACCCTAAAAGTGGGCACAACATTACTATAAATGCATGACATACTTTTTCATTTGTAGAGAAACCAAGCAAGAGATCAATTCTTGGGTGCACATAAGTGATCTTAGGTGCACTAAAGGTGATGGGGCGTCTTTCTGGTGTGCAAGAGAAGTCTAAGGGATTTTATTGAGGTATTTCTTGTTCTCAAGGTGCGCCATGAAGGAATGAAGGTATGTGATGATGTTATGTGCACTATTTTGAGGTTGTGATGTTGTTGTCAGTGGATTTTATCATTAGTGGATGTTGTCGTTAGTGGAGTTTTCCTTTAGTGGATGTTTCCATAAGTGGATTTTGTCATTAGTGGATGTTTTCATCAATGATTACATTCTAGGAATGATGTTATGAGGCTTGCTAGGGTTTGAAGGATTGTCTATGGAATGAAGCATGCATGTGAAGTCATAAGTACTCTGTGTATGAATATATTGGATTGGTTTCTACACATATATTATTGAGTTGGTCCTCAATCGAGGAGATTGGTGTCTCAAGTAGGTTGGTTCCTACATCTTGTTGAGTTGGTTTTTAGTTGAGGATATTGGTGTCTCTAGTAGGTTGGTGCATACATATTGTTGATTTGGTGCTCAGTTAAGTATATTGGTGTCTCTATTAGGTTGTTTCCTATAATATTTGTAACTGTAGGTTGGTGGCTATAGACATTTATAAATACAACTTTATGGTTTTCTCTCAATTGGGTTTCCATGTTAAGCTATGTGAAGTATGATTTGAGTTTATATGTGATTATTGTTTCTCGACTAAGGAATGATTGATGAATGGTTAAATAAAGTAAAAATTATCATATATTAATTCACCCCCCATCCACCATCTCCAAGTTCAATAATTGTTATCATAGAAGGTTCCTTCAAAAATAATTTAACCATTGGAAGGGATATCTTGAGAAAATATAGATTGTAAGGAAGGTCTCCCTACAAACACAACTCCTTTGTTTGATGGAAAAAATTATGCCTCATGGAGTATAAAAATGGAGATATATTTGTAGGCCCTTGGGTTTGGTATTTGGGAATCAGTCACAACTGGTTATGTAGATGAAGATGGGAAGGAGTCAAGTGAAAACAATGAAAAACAATAGATTCCATCTTCAGTGGCCTATCGGATTCTAAGACTATCAAATTAATTAATTGTACATTAACTAAACAAATTTGGGACAAGCTACAAAACATTTATGAAGAGAGATCCAGTGATTTTTCCAGCTATGAATCATGGATAGAAGAAACACAATTTGTGATCAATCCAAAAGGAGGAACTAGTAAATACAAAGGTAAGCTACCCTTCAAATTCTTTAAGTGTGGTAGAAAAGGACATTTTTCTACTAAGTGTCTATATGCAGAAAGGCAAGGTAGTCATGATGAAGAAGAATCTCTCTCCAAAACCATGGAAACAAAACCCGTTGATGAAGAATATGAAGATAATAAAAAATAAAAACCAGATTTAGAAGAAGAATCTCTTGAAGAAAAACTCATCAATGTCTTATAAAAAATAGACAAGCTTAAGAAAAAGAAGAAGAAAAAACAATCACAAAAATATGAAGAGGAGGATCATGATATTGAAGAAATAGAGAATAAAATTATCATCTTGAAGACTCAACTTGAAGGAGAAAAAAGGATAGAAAAAGTGGTGAGAATCCAACTGAAAGAAAAGGAAGAAAATTGCAAGAAGCTAGAGGTTAAAAGCATTTCCTTAAGAAAAGAACTAGAGAAAACAACTAATCAATTGAGTAGAATCTTGAAGTTTGGTAAGAGTACTAAAATATTATATAATATTCTTAGTTTCCAAAGGTCACCATTCATCAAGAAAGGTCTTGGCTATGAAAAAAAACAAAATACGCCTAAGGGAGATGCAAGCATTAAGGTGACAAATCCATAAGAAAATGAAAATGAAGAAAAGTCTAATAGCTATGCCAATATTATTAAAGGATCCATCAACAATGAAAGCATAAATAGGAAATACAATGATGAATGAGATAAAATTGAGTCATCTCACAAGAATAGCAAGAATGAGTTCAAAAGAATTGTTCCAGCAAGAAGGTTGTTCACAAACTGGTACCAAAATCTCTTTCTTGCAATAATTTTGGTCATAAGGAAATAGATTGTAGAGATTATGCAAGAAGTGATCATGTCCGAGATATAAATATAGGTTCTTATAAGACATCAATGGATTATTATGTGGGAAACAAAACCAAACATTTACATGGGTTTGCTAACAAAAATTGCAATTCATTTTATCCCCTACTTCATTATAATATTGAATGTTATAAGTGAAATAACTATGAGCACATAAAATGTGATTGTAGAAGAAACACACTAAATTCTCCTAAACAAAATAGGGAAGAACATGGTCTTACCAAGCATAGAGAAGAATACACCAAGGTGTTGAGAAGGAAGCAACAAGAATCAGAGAAGGAAGAATGTAGGATTCCAATTTATGCTCAAAATAAAGGGAAACAATGGTACATTGATAGTGGATGTTCAAAACACATGAAAATGAACCAGGGAAAGTTTCTCACCTTGAAGGAATAAAAAGGAGGCAGTGTTACTTTGGAGATAATGCTTCTGGAAGGATAGTTGGAAAAGGTATTGTTAGTGTTGATAATGTAAATAAAAAGACACAAAATGTCTTGTATGTTAAAGGGTTAAAGCATAATATTCTAAGTGTCAACCAAATGTGTGATCAAGGTTACAAGCTCTCATTTCATTCTAAAGGGTGTTAGATAAGGAAATCATCTTTAGGAGTATTAGTGCAAAATACAAACATAAACTCAAGTGATGTATCCATACTCGATGAAGTCAAAGAATATTTTTTTTGCATGGGAGTGATATCTCTCTCATCCTGTCATTAAAGGGAAGCACAAGATGAGGGGGAGAAACCCTTTTCCATTGATGTCAAAGAGGGACTAGTTGTATACACAAGGATAATTATAGAAAGGGGGAGTATTACATAATTGAATAAGGGTTTCCATCAATGACATGGGGGATATTGTTGGAAATATTGTTTTCATTGATGTCAAAGACAAGGGGAGCATACAAATTTTGGTTGATCGTCACATTCTTTTGCAATTTTTGGTTCAAGTTTTGATTATGATTTTCTTGTTGGTTATGATTCCCTCTTGCTTTCCATTTTTCTAACAAATGAGGACAGTCTTCCATTGCATGATCCAAGGCCTTGCAATGTGTACATATCATGCAAGGATTTGGGAAATATCTTGCTAAGTGTCTCGATTGATTGCAGTTGTAACAAATTATTGGTCCTTTGCCTCCTCGGCCAAATGCTCCACATCCTCGACCTTTGTTGAACCCTCCATGTCCTCCTTCTAGGATTCCTCCTTCTACTGCAAAATTTTCCTCCTAGATTTTGTAAGCATATGAAGTGCGCTCTCTCGTAAGGTCGAAAGTGCGATAGTCTTTCTCATCGTTTCCTACCGACTTGCAAAAATTAAAGAGTAAATTTCTCGGGGTGCTCTGATATTTTTGCAATAGGGGAAAATCATTCGGATGATGCCCCCACATCTTACATATTTCATCCTACCCTAATCCTACCAATGGGTTCGATGCTCCTATGGCCATATATTGCACGAAGGTTGGACATTCTTATTTTCTATGGATTTTTGTCTTACATGATATACACCAAACATGTTTTTGCTTCTCCTTCGCCTTCGTTATCTCTGACAATTGAATATTTAGTGCAACCAACTATGACTGTACCTGGACCATCTCCTATGAGAGATGCTTCTAATTTCATCATGATTTCCAATGCTTCGGGTTGCGACGTGACCTTCTACTGTGTTGACGAACATCGAATGTGTGGCAATAGGCCTGCTATAAACCATTCTCAATGTTTTTCTTCAGGAATTTGAATAGTTAATATACCCATTACATATTTAAATCTCTAGTCGAAGTCCGACACTGCCTCATTCGGTAATTTTCTTAATTTCCTTTAGCTTGGTAATATATTGACATTCAGGTTTCATCTTCCTGAATTTTTTGAGCAATGCTTGTTTGATTTCTGCCAAATTTATTAACTTTCTGGTCAATGTAGTTGTCTGGTACTTCATATACTATATTAGTATGCGACTTATGAAAGTTGTTGGCATCTACATGATTTTTGTTGCTTCATCTTGGTCTGACGTTCTTCGCAATCCATACAACCTCACATACAAACATATGTTGTTTAGGGTCCTCTGAATCAACTCCGTGGAATTCAGGCATCCTCAACGTATTATTTATCCCTTCCATTCTATTATGCATTGTATTTATATTTGGTGATGTTGATTGGATCTGGCTTGCTGTTTTTTTCCTTTTACACTGACTATTTCTCTGACTTCCTCCACTTATTACTATTTCTCTTGAATCATATTTGGCTCCTACTTCAATTCATAAAGACGTACAAGGGGTCATGGGTTCGACGCAGATTCTAATATAAGATGGACCTCCCTCGTCTGTTGGTTAATATTGGGGATCTCCATCTTTCCTTTTCCTAATCTCTCTGCAAGGTGTATTCTGAATTTCTACGTAGGGATCACTATCCTCAAATTCTTTGTGATGCTCTCCTTTCCTAGCCACAGTATCCTTCTTGTTGTATCTGAACCTTTTCCCACAGTACTCCAATCTCTCCGCCTAAGTCAATATATTCTCTCGACATCCTCAGTCTATACACTCATCCTTCCCCATATCATACCTTCCTCCGGTCATCCCCCAGTCCCCCAATGTGTACATAAGTTCTTGGTTATCAAACTCCATTGTCGTGACATTCTTTTTTCACAATAATGTCTTTATCCAAGTGGATAATGCCTTCAAATATATTTCGCGTGGAACTTTGAAAAATTCCCTCTCTGCAATGGTGCAAGAATGGGTACAATCTACTACAAATTTTGTAATATAACCCCCTAATATATTGTTCAACCAGAAATATACTGCATGAGAAACCTTATTATTTACTTTATTAAGTCGTCGGATCAGTTTAGGAGTCCAGTTTCTCAGGGCTTCAACTTTATATATCCCAGCATTCTCTACTAGCCTCCCGAACCATTCAGTCAAAATAATCACAAATTCACCAAAGAAGATTTCATGCAAATTTGTGACAACATACCTTTGTAACCATTGTTCATTGCTCAGCCTAGGGTTTCTATTCTATTCTCTCGAAAATGGTTGCTTCTTTCTTTCCATAAATTCTTCAATAGCTTCTCTATTTGGCCTCCAAAACATTCCCCTCGATTAAAGTTCCCATTTTCGGCAACATAACGATTTGTTGGTGTGGAGGGGAAGACTCGGGGTTAATTAGTGGGATACCAACAAAACCCTTATAGACTGGCCCTTTCAACATCACCTGCAGAGGAAGTGAATTCTCACCTGAGGCATCTAGAGGGACTGCAGGAACCAAGGTTCTATAGGGATGAGGGGAATTGAGGCATCATTCAGACCCTTCACTTACAGGGGAAAATTTCATACTTAACAATTATATTATCATAAAATGTAATCTATGTGCAACATTACCGCATCGTATATGATCCATTCATTCAACATAAAAAAATACAAAAAAAATATAAGCATCATAGCACAAAGATTTGTGTGGTTCACCCCACTAGGGTTATGTCCACAACCACTACCTTCTTATATTATTCATTCATAGCTTCTTACAAATGCACAGTGTGCTACAAAAGATACAATAATAATATCATCCCAAACCTTCCTAGTCGTTCTACTGCAGTGCAAGTTCACTCCTTAGCCATACTACCAATTTCTTCCCTTGTTCAACTCTCTTACCCAAAAAACAATTGCAACTTACATATGATGTTGCATTCTCACTCTCTCCCATTTTATACTCTTTCTTACATATTTATGCATCCTAATAGGGATAAGCCCATTACAAAAAGTGAAAAAAATTTCTCCAAGCCCTACGGTTTATAACCATTTTCCGCCTTCTAGGCACTGCTCCATCATGCATCCTGGTCCGTCTTATAACTATCTTTCACCCTTTTTCTTCCTTTTGGTGCAAATCTAGAAACTTATCCAAAATTCCTCTCCAACACACATTCCACTCTTTTCTTGATGCCTTTCATAAAACATGAAGTAAAAATGGTCGATTTGATAGGAAACATTTTTAATTACATTTTTGTACTTATTGGGATTAGAATCAAATTATTTCAATGCATTGTAAGTGTGGACCCTAGAAGCATCAATCAAACCTCTTTTGACATCCCCATATCTTCTTGGTTCAAATTGAAAAAATGTGTGAAAATAGGCCTCTATGGTTAAAGTTTGGTCTTCTCACGGAACACTATTTCACCAAATTCCATAACTTTGCATGCAATTTCCATATATGGTATACGCTCTTTAATTTTCCTTATTAAAAAAACCCCATTAATATATGAAGTATTTTCTACATTATGCTAAAGCTCCCCCAGACACTAATTGAAGTCACAAGAGAAAATGTCACTAAAGTCATCCATCATGCTTCAAAACTTTGTCAAGTGATCGAAGTGACATGAAATGACTAATAACATCTAATAGTTTCAAATAGTATCCATGTTCTTATAATCAATAGCCATCCACCTCACATGACCCTTGTGTGTGATCTTACATTGTTAAATGTACCAAGACATCATCACTACATGTATGAATTACATGTATTACCCATGCATACCACATTACTTCAAAAAATTTAATATCTCTTGTTGATGATTACCATACCACTTATGATGTTACCATGTAACTTCAGTCATCAATTTAAGTGACTTGACATCTCGCCTCCAATGGTGACATCAATTAATCATTAATTTGAAGCTAATAATATTTCTTCTTGACATGCTAATCTTGAGATGATGATGTTTACATATCTCTGACCTTGCATGTCATTGAACATATTACACAAATTTCAATCACACTCCACAATTAAATAACCATGTGATGGGAGTAAATGAAAAGGTCATTAATTTTTCATCCTCATGTAAGAAAGAAGGTTAAGTTAAAATGAGACCAAAAATCAAATAATAAGTTCACTTGATGCAAAGCATTTATCAACTTATATCAATAGCATAAGGATTCGATAATCCATTAAAATATACATCAATATTCAATAACTCTTTTAACTCATAAATATAGTGATCAATTCATAATCCTCGGAAATCAACAAATGCATTAAAAGAATAAATGACAAAGGACGCAAAGCTTAGTGGATGAGTCTCATTAAAAAAATATGTGAGACCTAAGTTTGAGAGCCTAGGTTAATTGAGAATCTCAACATATAGTTAATTTTATATCTATCTTAATTAGGGTTATGCTCATTACCTAAGATTCTTTTATCCCAACCATACATATTCTGATTGATCTTTAGCTAGTTTTATATCTATCTTAATTAGGGTTATGCTCATTACCTAAGATTCTTTTATCCCAACCATACATATTCCGATTGATCTTTTATCCCAACCATACATATCATGGTTAATCTGAATATTATTTGCATATGTTATTTATAATGCCTATGTACTTCTCCAAAGAGCATACGGACGATGCTTGTAATTTCTCTCTTCACTTGAAGATTGTGCAAGTTGCTTTATGTGTACTTCCCCAAAGAGCATACGGACGATGCTTATGCTTGTAATTTCTCTCTTCACTTGAAGATTGTGCAAGTTGCTTTATGTTGGAAAATGAGAGATCGAGCATACGGACAATGCTTGTAATTTCTCTCTTCACTTGAAGATTGTGCAAGTTTCTTTATGTTGGAAAATGAGAGATCATAGTTAATTTAATTGTTCTTTGCATATTTTATTTATAATCCCTATGGACTTCCCCGAATAGCATATGAAGAATTCTTGTAATTTTTCTTTTCACTTAGATTGTGCAAGTTTATTTATGTTAGAAAATGAGTGTTTTGATGCAAAGACGATTTCATTTGAGAAAAACCGTAAACAACCTTTCACCATTGTCATACTTGTAATTTTGTTTGAGAATCCAAGTTTTCATATTTTCCTATCCTTTTTAGCATTTGAACCTTTCACCATTGTCATACTTGTAATTTTGTTTGAGAATCCAAGTTTTCATATTTTTCCTATCCTTTTTAGCATTTGAACCTTTCACCATTGTCATACTTGTAATTTTGTTTGAGAATCCAAGTTTTCATATTTTCCTATCCTTTTTAGCATTTGAATTTTTTCATGATTAAATTGAAAAAAGTTGTGTTCTCTCTAAGTGTATATATAATCATTTATATTTTATTTAATTTAAAGGTGCACATCTATAAATATAAGAATTGATTTAATGTTAATCATTCTAATTCACATGATAAAGTATGTTAATATAACTACACATTATTATGTTGATTAGGACTAGCTTAATCTCACTTATGAGATGGTGTTTTCTTGATGAGACAATTATACCATCCTTATAATGAGGAGACTAATATAATTAAATTAAATATAAATAAATATTTATACATTTATATACACTTAACTTATCAAATTATCAAACTATATTACTAGATATGCTTTTTATAAGGCTTTCGTTCAAATCTCACTTATGAGATGGTGTTCTCTTGATGACAATTATATCATCCTTATAATGAGGAGACTAATATAATTAAAATTAAATATAAATAAATAATATACATTTATATGAACTTAACTTATCAAATTATCAAACTATATTACAAGATATGCTTTTTATAAGGCTTTCGTTCAAATCTCACTTATGAAATGGTTTTCTCTTGATGAAACAATTATACCATCCTTATAATGAGGAGACTAATATAATTAAATTAAATATAAATAAATATTATATATTTATATAGATTTAACTTATCAAATTATCAAACTATATTACAAGATATGCTTTTTATGAACTCTTATTTATGTGTTTTTATGAAACAATTATACCATTCTTAAAATAAGAAAACTAATATAATTAAATTAAATATAAAATGAAATACAGTAAATATTATATATTAATATGGACTTAACTTTCCCCGGATGGGGTGTCACCTGGAGAGCGATGGAGGGGGAAGCTTGGTGGTGGGAGGCCGTGGAACGGTGACACATGTTGGGCATGTGCAACAGGCCGCCACCCAACCTAATATTTAACGGTCTTAACTCTGAAACGAAACGCATTAATGCCAACGTCCTCTCCCTGCAGTTCCAAACAAGCTGTGGTATTATGGCGATTGTTAGTCAGGCTCATTCACCTTTACTGTTAGTCAGGCTCCTTCTCCCGGAGCCGAATCATCACCCTGCTCTCATCCTCTGGCGCGCGCGAGAGCCCATCCCCTCCGCTATTCTTGACCTTGGCTCCACTGCTTCGGCCTGAGGCCCTCCATGACAGAGCCTCGAGGGACCTCGTGAGGTCGCGTCCTGGCATTCCTCCGCTCTCCTCCTGGGACTCTTCCTCGGCCGGTTCTCTTCCCCACCTCCGGCTTTCGGTTTCCTGCATGGTGGCTTGCATCCCCCGCAGCTTGGGTCCATGGCCATTGCCGAGCTCAGGTATGCTCCGTCGGCCTCCAGACCACGGCCCGTAGCCTCTCGCTAGCACTTCCGGCCTCAGCCCGAGGCCTCTCGGCCAGTCCCGGTACCCCAGCTCGATGGCCCGCCTCCCACTGGACCTGGCCGCGGTCACGAGGGGCCGATTAGCCCTGCTTCGTACACCACGGTCTTTGAGCTCCAACAGGAGGTTGCAGACTTCACCTCCGGGTGGAAGCTATGGAGATAAAGGTGACCAACCTCCTCCCGGTGCAGCGTCCATGCGAGCAACGTGCACGAGAAATGTCGGGGAGAAACCCGCGGTGAGAGACCCGGCGAGGAGGATCCCGACCCGATCTGGGACGAATCCCGCAGGACAAAGTCGGGATCACGGCGTGTGAGGACATTGTCGAGCTCGCGAGAGAGAGCAACCCGAGGGGAGCCTGACAGCATGGCGGCGACGGATTCACGGGCGATCACGGCGCCGGGACTTAGGTTTGCCACTTAGACAGAAGTGGCCAACCAGGTGTCCTAGATGTTTTATTGTCAAAGTGTCTTTGTATCTTTTTTCCAGGTGCCTAAGCGTTTTAATGTCTAAGTGTCGTATGTATTGCGTTGATTTTAGTTTAAGTGTTCGTATGTATGGCACAGCCAGACTTTTCTCTTTTAAGCAACTCGCTCGCAGCTAGAAAACCTTCCAGTTGGTTGGGCCAGCTGGACTAGTTTCCCCATGGCTAGGGCAGTCCAATTACGGCCCGGCTGTAAACCAGACTACTGACTCTGTTAGTTTTTTTGAAACTTAATATAATATTACTGTATTTACAAAAAAATATGGACTTAACTTATCAAATTATGAATCATAACTTATATATATATATATATATATATATATATATATATATATATATATATATATATATATATATATATATATATATTTTTATCTTCACATATTTATTACATTATTAAAGAAAATCTTATCTATATATATATATAATCTATTATATTTTTATCTTCACATATTTATTACATTAATACTAAAATGAATCTTTAATAGACACCTATTTATATGTGTTTTTGATCAGGCAATTGTACCATCTATAAATATAAAAGAAAATCTTATCTATATATATATATAATCTATTATATTTTTTTATCTTCACATATTTATTACATTAATACTAAAATGAATCTTTAATAGACACCTATTTATATGTGTTTTTGATCAGGCAATTGTACCATCCTTACAATGAAGAAACTAAAATATTATTAAATTAAATACAAATAATGAAGAAACTAAAAATTGTACCATCCTAAAATATTATTATATTAAATACAGATAATGAAGAAACTAAAATATTATTAAATTATATATAAACTATATTGTACATTTATATAGACTTAACTTATTATGAACTATAACCTATTTTACAAATAAAAAATAAATATAAACTTATTATATTTCTTTTTATCTTCATAAATTTATTACAAAATCGATCTTGAGTAAATATACTTTTCATATGGTTCCTATTTATATGTTGATGATGAGCCATGCTAAGAATAAGGAAATTAATATAATTGAATTAGATTCAAATAAATATTAGAATAGGCTTAACTCATCAAATTATAATCCATAAACTTTTTTATACAAATAGTAATAAAAAAATTAAACTTATTATATTTTTTTATTCTTAAATGTTTATGGGATCTTTTATATATATATAATAAGATCCATCTATATAATATATTATCTATATATATATTAAGATTCATCTATATAATATATTATCTATATATATATTAAGATTCATCTATATATATAATTTATTGTCTATATATACCATTACATCAAGTATAAAAAAAAATTGTATGTAAAAGGGACTTTTTTCATACAAAAATATGATTGCTAAAATTTAAAAAAAAAAACATATTTTACTCTTTTGAATTTGAACACGTTACCTTAAAAAAAATACATATTAATTACATAAAATAAATATATCATCATTTTTTTTATATAATAGATCTTTAATAGATTGACCTGTCATATGAGTGCTCCTAATATGGTGATGATAACTAAGTGCAATTCACATAGCATGCGTGGTGAAAATAAGAAAGACATAACTGAAAACGATATATTTAATTTCTCCTGGAAAATAGATTTAATTTTCTTCCATTCAAAACTATATACACACGATGCAATCGATGTATATCCATCCGACTACCAGATAAAATTCAAATCAGATTAAATTACAGAAACTCCATATTGAACGGCTTTGAACAGAAATGGAAGACGAAAAATTATAGCAAACGAAAAATGAATAATCGTAGCACACCAAAAAGCCACCACTAAGGAGAGGCCTTCATATTGATATATTTAACATTTACACAACCCAAAACGTTCAAACCCAGAAGCTTCCAGCACTATAAGTTCAAAGACAAAAGACCAGACTTTACTAACTAATAAAACCATGCACACGAACTGTAGATTTATCTACGTGCAGCAATAGATACTATATTAAACCTAGAACTGTCTACTCCTTGAAGAGCCGGTCCCTGGGTACGTCACTGACCGGAGCCCCGGACCCTGGGAAAAAAGCTGGGGTCACTCATCTTCTCCCTGGTTGCATACCGCCTTCTGCCCTTGGTTGCACCCCCCCTTCTGCCCTTGGCTGCACCCCCCCTTCTGTCCTTTCTGCACAGGAAGCGGGACATTAGACGAGGAATCCAGCTTTCCTGCCTTCACATCGGCCGCAGCGTCCTGCAATTTGACGCCGCTCAGATTTCCTTTACCCAACGAACCTTTTGCACTCGGCTTTCCGGCCGACATCACCTGAGAACTTGGCTTCGGTGCCGACTTCCCGAGGCTACCCTTCGAACCCCCGCCCGACTTCCCCGCGGATCCATTGGAACCGGCTGTCTTTGCACCAGACTTTTTGGTGCTCATTGTAGTGGTTTGGTAGCAGAGAATGATCTCTCTATCTCAACACACTTATTTCGTAGAAATCGCTGTGGACATGGTTTTCAATGTGGATCCTCGGCTGCTTTATATACAGATTGCAGGCATGGATGACATGGACTCGGTTCAATGAGTGCCAACATGATATTCGATTCGAAATAATTTACTTTAATAAACGAAAGTAATATACCTTCGAATACATAGGACTTCAGCAAAATGCATTCGAAGATTTTTTTAAATTTATCCGAGGCAGTGAAGGACCATTGGATATCTTCTATCTGAAGTTATTCCATAATGTAACAATAAGTATTAATCATTAAATATCTTCTATGTGAAGTTATTCCATCCAAGAGACAATGTAGCAATAAAAAGTTATTCCAAAGAGACAATGTAGCAATAAGTATTAATCATTTCGGGAGACAGCATATCTCTAATGTAATTTAGCAGGTTTTGAAACCGTAATTTAACATTAACGAGTGTTTTAACAACATATTTTGTCACCGATTGTTCTATACAAGACTATACAAGACTTTGGCAAATATGTTGTTAATTTCTATAGAATTTCAAAATTTTACAAGTTTTTAGGCCAAGTTTAAATCGATCACTGTTTGATTTCTATATCAAAGAATTGTAAAATTTTACAGGATTTTAGGCAAGTCTATGTCGGAAGGTTGATATATGTTTGACATAAATTTTGGTTAATCAAGATTAAACAAAATATAATTATTATGATTTTCTTAATGAAATGTTTTCAATAAAAACATCTAAAATTTAGCAACTTGGCTTTGCCGGATTTAATGGAGATGGTCAAAGCTTTGAGCAAATTGGATTTCCCAGTTTGCAGGAGTATCGGCCATTGCACGCCGGATTTAAGTGCAAACTCAATGCACCAATTTAATAACGTGAGATAGGTGTCTTTACAATTTGAAAATTATAGCATTAATAAGTTTTAATGACAAATTTAAGATTGATGGATGGGTTGCATTGATCGTTAGAAATTTTCAAATGAAGAATTGGAAGTTGAGATTTAAATGATTAAATAGTTTTTCTAAGTTAATTAAGTTTTTTTTAAATGTATAATAGAAATTTTGTTATAAGTTATTGGATGTAGTTTAAATAGGTTATAAATTGGAATTTATTTGATCATTTAAAATAATGTAAAGAGAAATAATATTTTTTTGCCATAAACAAAATATTTTAATATTTAAATAATTATATATCATCTTTATATATATAAATCTGATTTATGTTTTTTATTTTTCAAAATGAGGGAGATGCATAATTCCTTAAATGAGTAATATTATGAAGTTGATATGTAGCATTAAAAAAAATAATTTCTTTATGTGTCATAAATAAAATATTTCTAAATTCACCTATTTTAATATCTTCTTTAACATCCCTTTTTATTAAATTAATTTTGTATCATCTTTATATAGAGAGTAATTGAAAATACAAAAATCTTTTTTTACTCATAGGTGTTTCTACTTCTCAGTATGGTTAAAATGTTATGGTTAAAACATTTGAATGATGGGTTGAGTAAGAGGGAAATGTGAAATTTCTTGTTTAATATGGAGTTTTAATATGATAGATCCATTTTAACTCTCAAATCTGTCAAGATGCAAACATTTCTTCAAGTTTTATATTCTAAAAAAAAAATGCATCTCTAAGAATTTGATGCTTATCAGCCCATGATAGATCTGTAGTTAAGATGGATCTTGGATCTATGCTAATTACTTGAAATTTCACAAGAATCATTTTGAATTGATGAAATTGTATATATTAATTGTTGATATTGTAAAATCAAGTTGAAATAAAGAACTTTGAATTCATTTAAACATTTAAAACAATGATTTTTGGTAATCCAAAATTGTAATTTCAACTAAAATTGTATAGTCAAATTAAAATAATAATAAATTAGAAAAAATCAAAATCATATATTTAATCTTTTTTTAAGTTACTGTTTCCACATAATCAATAATCAATATAAACTTATAGCAAAAAAATTTATTTGGAAGGTTTTGGATCATTTGTTTCCACATAATCAATAATCAATATAAACTTATATAAAAAAAATATTTTAAAAAAAAAAAAAAAAAAAAAAAAAAAAAAAAAAATAATAAAAAATTAGATAAAATGAGTGGCTCTATTTTATTTAAAAAAAAAAATCAATTTTTTTTTTTTATCTATCTTTTAATTATATATATATATATATATTTCATATGGGGCATCATTGATAAGTTTATCTATTTATTAAGTTTCTATGTTTGATCATTGTTTAATGTTGACAAGTATTTTGGATTAATCTCTACACATATGGATGGAGGAAGCTTGGATAGTTATCTCTCTCGTTATTTAAAAATGGAAAAGAGGAAGAGGTTTCTCATGATGATTTTTGAAACCAGAGTCAATGTGGAGTACTAATTTTGGGATTCTAGTCTTGATCTTTAGACATGGAATTGGGCACTCTGCTTTGATATCTAACATTTAATGTTTAGATTTATCTTTGAGCATAGGGAATCAATGCTTAGAATAGTGACATGCCACTTGACATAGCACTTCTAGTTTATTGGTTAGTTGTTCACATATAATGATTAGTTTAAAAGGTTGGTTCAAACGAGTGACTATTTTTAGTTTATGAAATCAATGCCTAGAACAATGACATGTCATTTTTAGTCGGTTGTTCACTTACAATAATACACAATTTAAAAGGTTTGTCTAAACAATCATTTGACCTTTGCAAATGAAAGAATGAAATAGTGTTAGATACTCTATTAAAATTGGAGAGTAGAATAATATACACAAATAATCAATCACAGAATAATACAATTTAGAATACATTTGGACTCTATTATATAAAATGTATAGGTTGTTATATTCCAAATACAGAAGGATAGGTTGAGAGAATATCTCAACAATATAGTAAACAAGAATCTCACAAATCCAACAACTCATGTAGAGATTGACTCTACTTCTCAATACATTAGCAATTATATTAGATAAGTAGGAATTATATATTCCAACACTCTTTTAATAAAGACAATGGTTTCTTCTCCTTCCTCTTGTACCTGCATGTGATTATTAACATCCATATAAAAAAGAATCTATCTACAAAATTAGTTCTATAGAAATACTTTTCACTTAAGTGATTCATCAATATATAAAATTTTCCTTAATTATACTTTGATCTCACAAACTATGAGACTCATAACTTGATCAAAACAACTCATAGGCCAAGAAGAAAGCTCTAATGAGAATTTCTATAGAAACGTATCAAAAACTTGAATGTAGAAGTTAAAAAACAAAAAGGAAACTCTAAGGGTAAGGTAAGGGTAAGGTAAGAATGAAGAAAGGGTGTACCTCTAGTAATTGATGATGAATTTTTTCTGACATACTATTTTCAGAATAGAAAGTCTAAATATTCGAACTCTACAGAATTTGTAGCCTGTGCCCTCAACGATAATAAGTATAAAAACCTACAACAACGCGCTATATAGAAATTTAAAGGAGCAAGTGGAAGCTGACCAAAAAAAATGAATAGGTCAAATAATCAGGAAGATAGTCGAAGGAAAAGCTAAAAAGAGCTACATATAATATAATAATAAGTATAAAAAACTCCAACAACGCTATAAATTTAAAGGAGGAAGTGGAAGCTGACCAAAAAAATGAATAGGTCAATTAATGAGGTAGATAGACGAAGGATTATGGATTATTTACTTCATGATTGTGGATTCAATTGTGATAACTAAACTCCAATTTATCCTAATCTTATTATTTTTCTTTTCTCTGACTATGATTTCTTTTCTGATTAAAGATCTCTCTGAATCAATCCAGAACCTCTAAAAAACCATAAACAACTTGCTACTCTCTCAAATTAAGATTATTTACTTCGCCAAATTCCGAGCAAACTAAAAGTTTCAAACCATTTTATTCAAAATGATATGCTTCTTCCTCAAATCATCATATATTTTGGTAAAACGGCTTCGCTTAAGCCATGGCCGCACTAATGTCCCTTTTGAAGTACTCATTATTACAGTTTAACGTGGAATTTTTATTAGACTTATTCTCTAGATTTAATATTTTTTCTTTGAAATTATTGGGTTCCATGGAAGATGCTCGGTTGCTCTCCTGGGGCTTGGCGCACTGCGTTCGGGCAATTGACCTGCATGTTTGTTGCTGTAACCCGTGCCTTGTGTGTTGCGTTGTTGTGTAACAGGTTGCGTGGAGCTGGAGTCTCGTGCTTGGTCCCTTGCGCTCGAGTGTTGGCTTGGATGTTGTTTGCTTTGGTGGTTGACTTGTGTTGTCCTTGATGCAGATGCGTGGCTCCCTGAAATCGACACTTTGAAACTGGTTCAAACACTTGGCAGAGGGTTTGGAGCTGAATTTTATATATTTTTCTATTTTCTGTGGGCAATATCCCACATTCATCAGAAGAGAATACACAAGGGTATTGATATATGCCAATAGCTGCAAAGTCTTTCGATGAAGTGAGCCCAAGGCTTGGGATTTGGAGTTTGGTGTTGGCGCTGGCTTGTGTGTTTACTCTTGGTGCATGATATGGCACTTATGCCTTGGTGTCGAGCATTAGGAGGTTGGCCCTAGGCCAATATTGTTTTTAGGGAAAAAATATCTGTCAATTTTTTCATAAAACTCTGCATAAAGGCAAAGGCCGAGGGGCCAATCTTTTTTTAGCTAAATTTACCTAAAACAGATTATAAAACCCACATTAGGTTAATAAACCCAACTTTACATTTGACCCACAAGAGTCAAATTTTGCCATTTCAAACCACTTCACAATTTTTGGCTAAAAATGCATCGGAACTCGCTTTGAAGCTCGCGCGCAGGTACTCATTTTACGCTTCGTGAGTGTCGGGCGCTTTCTGCTACCTTCGCCATGCGTCATGAGAAAAAGCGTAAAGACTGAAATAGATAGATATTATTCAGGAAACTGATTCCCCTATTCTATAGGGTTCTAACAATAGGGGTCACTATCCTCAAATTCTTTGTGATGCTCTCTTTTCCCAGCCACAGTATCCTTGTTTTTGTAGCTAAACCTTTTCCCACAGTACTCCAATCTCTTCGTCTAAGTCAATATATTCTCTCGACATCCTCAGTCTATACACTCATCCTTCTCGATATCATACCTTCCTTTGTTCATCCCCCAGTCCCCCAATGTGTACATAAGTTCTTGGTTATCAAACTCCATTGTCATGACATTCTTTTTTCACAATAACGTCTTTATTCAAGTGGATAATGCCTTCAAATATTTTTCGCGTGGAACTTTGAAAAATTCCCTCTCTGCGACGATGTAAGAATGGGTACAATCTACTGCAAATTTTGTAATATAACCCCCCAGTATATTTTTCAACCAAAAATATATTGCACGAGAAACCTTATTATTTACTTTTTTAAATGGTCGGATCAGTTTAGGAGTCCAGTTTCTCAGGGATTCATCTTTATATCTCCCATCATTCCCTACTAGCCTCCCTAACCATTCAGTCAAAATAATCGCAAATTCACCAAAGAAGATTTCATGCAAATCTGTGAAAACATACCTTTGTAACCATTGTTCATCGCTCAGCCTAGGGTTTCTATTATATTCTCTCGAAAATGTTTGCTTCTTTATTTCCATAAATCCTTCAATAGCTTCTCTATTTGGCCTCCAAAACATTCCCCTCAATTACAGTTCCCGGTTTCAACAACATAACCATTTGTTGGCATGGAGGGGAAGACTAAGGGTTAATTAGTGGCATACCAAAAAAACCCTTATACACCGGCCCTTTCGACATCACCTACAAAGGAAGTGAACTCTCACCCGAGGCATCTAGAGGGGTTGCAGGAACCAAGGTTCTATAGGGATGAGGGGAAGTGAGGCATCATTCAGACCCTTTACTTACAGGGGAAACTTTCATACTTAACAATTAGATTATCATAAAATGTAATCTATGTGCAACATTACCGCATCGTATATGATCCATTCATTCAACATAAATAAAAAAACAACATAAGAACCATAACACACAGATTTGTGTGGTTCACCCCACTAGGGTTATGTCCACAACCACTGCCTTCTTATATTATTCATTCATAGCTTCTTACAAATGCGCAGTGTGCTACAAAAGATACAATAATAATATCATCCCAAACCTTCCTAGTCATTTTGCTGCAGTGCAAGTTCACTCCTTAGCCATACTACCAATTTCTTCCCTTGTTCAACTCTCTTACCCAAAAAGCAATTGCAACTTACATATGATGTTGCATTATCACTCTCTCCCATTCTATACTCTTTCTTACATATTTATGTATCCTAATATGGATAAGGCCATTACAGAAAGTGGACAAAATTTCCCCAAGCCCTACGGTTTATAACCATTTTCCGCCTTCTACGCACTACTCTGTCATGCATCGTGTTCCATCTTCTAACTATCTTTTACCCTTTTTCTTCCTTTTGGTGCAAATCCCGAAACTTATACAAAATTCCTCTCCAACACACATTCCACTCTTTTCTTGATGCCTTTCATAAAACATGAAGTGAAAATGGTCGATTTGATATGAAACATTTTTAATTACATTTTTGTACTTATTGGGATTAGAATCAAATTCTTTCAATGCATTGTAAGTGTGGACCCTAAAAGCATCAATCAAACCTCTTTTGACATTCCCATATCTTCTTGGTTCAAATTGAAAAAATGTGTCAAAATAAGCCTCCATGGTTAAAGTTTGGTCTTCTCACGGAACACTATTTCACCAAATTCCATAACTTTGCATGCAAATTCCATATATGGTATATGCTCTTTAATTTTCCTTATTAAAAAAAACCCATTAATATATGAAGTATTTTCTACATTATGCTAAAGTTCCCCCAGACACTAATTGAAGTCATAAGAGAAAATGTCACTAAAGTCATCCATCATGCTTCAAAACTTTGTCAAGTGATCGAAGTGACATGAAATGACTAATAACAACTAATAGTTTCAGATAGTATCCATGTTCTTGTAATCAATATCCATCCACCTCACATGACCCTTGTGTGTGATCTTACATTGTTAAATGTACCAAGACATCATCACTACATGTATGAATTACATGTATTACCCTTGCATACCACATTACTTCAAAAAATTTAATATCTCTTGTTGATGACTACCATACCACTTATGATGTTACCATGCAACTTCAGTCATCAATTTAAGTGACTTGACATCTCGCCTCCAATGGTGACATTAATTAATCATTAGTTTGAAGGTAATAATATTTCTTCTTGACATGTTAATCTTGAGATGGTGATGTTTACATATATGTGACCTTGCATGTCATTGAACATATTACACAAATTTCAATCACACTCCACAATTAAATAGCCATACGATGGAAGTAAATGAAAAGATCATTAATTTTTCATCCTCATGTAAGAAACAAGCAAGGTTAACTTAAAATGAGACCAAAAATCAAATAATAATTTCATTTGATGCAAAGCATTTATCAACTTGTACCAATAGCATAAGGATTCAACAATCCATTAAAATATACATCAATATTCAATAACTCTTTTAACTCATAAATATAGTCACCAATTCATAATTCTCCAAAATCACCAAATGCATTAAAAGAATAAATGACAAAGGACGCAAAGCTTAGTGGATGAGTCTCATTAAAAAAATATGTGAGAACTAAGTTTGAGGGTGTGGGTTAATTGAGAGTCTCAACATATAAACATATAGTTAATTTTATATCTATCTTAATTAGGGTTATGCTCATTACCTAAGATTCTTTTATCCCAACCATACATATTCCGATTGATCTTTAGTTAATTTTATATCTATCTTAATTAGGGTTATGCTCATTACCTAAGATTCTTTTATCCCAACCATACATATTTCGATTGATCTCTTATCCCAACCATACATATCATGGTTAATCTGAATATTATTTGCATATGCTATTTATAATCCCTATGTACTTCTCCAAAGAGCATACGAACAATGCTTGTAGTTTTTCTCTTCACTTGAAGATTGTGCAAGTTGCTTTATGTTGGAAAATGAGAGATCAAAGTTAATTTGATTGTTCTTTGCATATTTTATTTATAATCTCTATGGACTTCCCACGCATATGAAGAATTCTTGTAATTTCTCTTTTCACTTAGATTGTGCAAGTTTATTTATGTTAGAAAATGAGTGTTTTGATGAAAATACAATTTTATTTGAGAAAAACCGTAAACAACCTTTCACCATTGTCATAATTGTAATTTTGTTTGAAAATCTAAGTTTTCATAATTTCCTATCCTTTTTAGCATTTGAATTTTTTCATGATTAAATTGAAAGAAGTTGTGTTCTCTCTAAGTGTATATAATCATTTATATTTATTTAATTTAAGGTGCACATCTATAGATATAAGAATTGATTTAATGTCAATCATCCTAATTCACATGATAAGTATGTTAATATAACTACACATTATTATGTCTATTAAGACTAGCTTAGGTGGTTTCCAGGAAGAATGTTGTCCTCCTCACTCTCTTTCAAATCTCATTTATAAGATGGTGTTCTCTTGATAAGACAATTATACCATCCTTATAATAAGGACACTAATATAATTAAATTAAATATAAATAAATATTATACATTTATATGAACTTAACTTATCAAATTATTAAACTATATTACTAGATATGCTTTTTATAAGGTTCTCGTTCAAATCTCACTTATGAGATGGTGTTATCTTGATGAGACAATTATACTATCCTTATAATGAGGAGACTAATATAATTAAATTAAATATAAATAAATATTATACATTTATATGAACTTAATTTATCAAATTATCAAACTATATTACTAGATATGCTTTTTATAAAGCTCTCGTTCAAATTTCATTTATGAGATGGTGTTTTCTTGATGAGACAATTATACCATCCTTATAATGAGGAGACTAATATAATTAAATTAAATATAAATAAATATTATACATTTATATTAACTTAACTTATCAAATTATCAAATTATATTACTAGATATGCTTTTTATAAGGCTTTTATTTATGTATTTTTGATGAAACAATTATATCATTCTTACATTCTTAAAATATTCTTAAAATGAAAAAACTAATATAATTAAATTAAACACAAATAAATATTATACATTAATATGTACTTAACTTATCAAATTATGAATCATAACTTTTTTTTACTTTTTTACATTTATCTAATCATATTAAAAAAATTACTATTAGCATATATAATTAACACGTTCAAATGATTAAGAATATAACTGACACGTTCAAATGATTAAAAAAAATTAATATGTATGCATGCCATGTTTATATCACTCCACATGTTTTATGTTGATCCCACGACCTCCACGCATTACCTCCCTCTGATGCCACGACCTTCAACCACCCTCTCAGGACCTGAACCGCCACGCATTAAGCCATGCATTCTGTGAGCATTTGAGAATTTAAGTTTTTTATTAAATTTAGACGCAGCCGGATGCAGGGAAAAGAAGTGTTATTGTTTACACGGTGGATGGGCGCTTTACAGACAGTCGCATGAACGAATTACAGTTTCCTCTCATGCCACGACCTGCACACATTCTCTGAGCCACCCATACGCATTCTCTGAGGTGAGTGTTTGCAGGCAGGGTAGATTTGGGAAGATCCAATACGAATTCTTTAAAGAGTAAGAATATGGGATTCCTTTTTTCTTGTTTCAAAGGATCCTAAACTCACTCAACTCTTCTGTAGTTTTAGGGTTTCCGGTCCACTGAATTCTCCAAGATTTTTTTTTGTGAAATATTAAGATGATATTTTTGTTTACATTATCCTTACTGCCTACAGAGAAAAAAACGAAGCCCTTTCCATTCTGGCTAAAAATTAAATTTCGATTCAAACTCATTGCAATAAAATCTCGAAATGGTATACGTTTCAAAACTTTCATATACTTATATCAACAGATAACGATATTACATGATAAGTTTCTCTTTCTGAAAATTTCATGAATGGTATAAGTTTCAAAAGTTTCAGTATACTTATATCTACAGATTAATGGTATTACTGTTTTTATATTTGTGTTATTTTTACATGATAAGTTTCTCTTTCCGAAAATTTCATGAATGGTATAAGTTTTTAAAGTTTCAGTATACTTATATCTACAGATAATTGTATTACATGATGTCAATCTGTGTTATTTTGGTTTTATATTTGTGTTATTTTTATTGAAAACATTTTCTGGGTCCAAATTATACTCTCAGGATAATT
This sequence comes from Picea sitchensis, assembly GCA_010110895.2. Lineage (NCBI taxonomy): Eukaryota > Viridiplantae > Streptophyta > Pinopsida > Pinales > Pinaceae > Picea > Picea sitchensis. Next base: position 86,783 of record SNQJ01S0033281.1, read on the forward strand.
TTGACATTTGATTAAATATGTCGATTTAAGAGAAGCAATTTTTAGCAATTGGTTGTTTTACCGTAAGGTTAACGGTATAATCCAAATAGACATACCGAATTCATTTAAGCTATTTCGTCCATAATTATGTGGCCGGATTCAGATTCAAAGGAAAATGCAGAAACTCAAAATCTTTACACAACTCCAACATTAAAAACGTTGTAACCTTCCAACGAATATGTTTCTCAGAAAAAAATGAACGTAATTCAACTTGTAGATTTATGTTATTTTAAAAAGAAGCTTTGATTTGATAGAAAGTTTGGAAATTGGGAGCACGCGCATCTATGAATGGCCTAGAGTCATGTTTGCATGTTTAGTGATCAAATTAGGTCACTACATGAATTAAAAAAATCTTAAGCAAATCAAAACCACTCGCGAGCAGAGGCGTGCACCCTTCCGGAACTGCCCACATATTCATATATTTCATAGGCTCGCATGATTAAGGGAAAATCACAAGCAAATAGAAGATTCTTGTCATTGAATTGTAATTATCTATTTCGTTGTATTCAGATTGAAAGAAGAAAATCTGTCTCGAACAACCATTTTCAGTTTTTTAACATATCATGGTATTTAAAATTGTAATTATTTATTTGGTTGTATTCGTTGTATTTAGTTATTTCTTAACATAAACTTTTTGCTTATTACATTACATTAAAGAGAACCATATTACTATTATTTTTTTATTATGCCATATTTTAAAGAAGTATATCTTAAACATTTTCTTTATTACTTTTCAAATGTTATATATGTCATTCTTTTATTACTCTTCAAATGTTATATCTGTTAGTACATTCAACTTAGTTGCTTTATTACTTTTAAATGGTTACAATATTTTTGAAATGTAATTTTTGAAATTCCTTTATGTATCTAAACTATAGCTTATTTCTCTTTCCTCCTATGTTTATACTTTCCATATGTTGTTATGTCTCATATTATTCATAAATGTTTTATATGATAAACAAAACTTCATTACAAAATTCAATATTAAAGTTATTTCTCTTTTTACATTTAAATTGTCACAATATGATATAATATTAAAGTTAAACATAATCTTTTGGATTTTTATTCATTTATTTAATGTCAACCTCAAATGTCAAATCTCTCGAATAATATTAAGTTACTAAAAATAAATTATTTACTTTTAAATTTCCATTGTACCACATTGTTTTATAGTAAACTTATTCAAGTTTAATTATTGAACTCTCTCTTTGTGCAATAACATTTTCATTCAATTCAACGTTAAGGTTGCTTGTGTAATTGTCACAGTAATGTGAAATTTTCTTTAACTCATCCTCTTTTTTTTTGCTCATAACATATGACAATGTTTTATAACATTAATCTTTCCCATAGTTTAAACTTCTTCATGATGCAACTTAACCCTCACTAAAAAACATAAACTTATATAACTCATAATGAAAAACTCAAATTTATATCACCCTTGATGTCATGTTCCAATGTTCCTAAGCCTAACATTCGTTCCACCAACATTGCAATCATGCATGCCAAAACCTCAACATGTTACTAACTTTTTGCTTGGTGACATTCTATTGAACATTGTCCAACGTTGTTTTGTGACAAGCATTCCTTTCGTCACTCTATGAAAAATAGATCCCTAAGTCATATTGTGACCAACATCCTCCCAAAACCATCGCAATGTGATGAGAATGTCGAAACCCCACTATGTTTCTAACTTTTTTCTTTGTCACATTGTCACGATCAGTGTCCAACATCACACACCCATAAACAACATTCCTGATGACAATTTCTAACAGCACTTCCGATGTGGCATTGTGACGAAAATTCCTTTCATTTCCCAACGTCGCATTGTGACAAACATTTCCCAACATTTCATTGTGATGAACATTCCTACTGTCCCATTGTGACGAACATTTCCCAACATTACATTGTGAAGAATACTTCCCAACGTCGCATTGTGACGAAATTTTCCCAACATTGTGCCCATTGTGATGAACATTCGTATCGTCCCAATGTCGCATTGTGACGAACATTTCCTAACAATGCGATGCTCGAAATGAATATTAGCAATGCATCACTTTATGATTTTGTCGCACATAATCTTAACGTCGCATTTTGTTGAACATTTCCCAATGTTGCATTGTGACGAACATTTCTTAACATCGCATTTTCACGAACATTCGTACCATCCCAATGTGACGAATATTTCCCAATGTCGCATTGTGATGAACATTTCCTAACGTCGCATTATGATGAACATTTCTCAACATCGCATTCTGATGAACATTCCTAACGTCCCATTGTGATGAACATTTCTGAACGTCACATTGTCATGAACATTCCTACCATCCCATTGTCTCAAATATTTTCCAAAGTTGCATTGTGACGAACATTTTATACATACATTACATATATTTAATAATTATTATTTTATTAAATTTATACATATTAGTAATTAATTATGAATTTCAAAATTAACTATAGAGATATTATTAATTATATTATATTTACAAAGTTTATAATGATAATTTATATAATAATATTTAGTAATTAATGCTTCTTAATTAATTATTAGTCAACAAAAACCACTTTTTCTTCATAAAGTTTAATATCTCTCTATATATTACTACTTTAGAAATAGATTTATTGATTAATATTTTAATAATTTAATAACCTATTACTAAAGTCATTAACTTCAATGTATTGCTACTTTATTAATATATTCTTTTATTATTGTATTAATAGTGTGTTAACGTCTTTTATGTATATATTGTATTAATAGTGTGTTAACCTCTAATGTATATATAAAAGTACTAATACTTGTACATTATTCTAATATATATATAAAAGTACTAATACATTAATTTATAATGTTATATATTAAACTATTAATAATGTAGTAATACATTAAAGTATATATTGTTTTATTGATTGATAAATTTAAAATGTAATATAACATTATTGATACATTAATAATGTAATGATGCATTGATATATTAATAATGTAATATATTAAACTATTAATCATGTATTAATACATTAAAGTATATATTGTTTCATTGATTGATAAACAAAACAATGTAATATAATTTTATTTATACATTAATAATGTAATGATACATTGATATATTAATGTAATGTATAAATTAAATTAATATAATAATGTACTATTAATACATTATGTTTAATATATTACTACTTTATTAATGTATTATTAATATATCACATTATTTGTGTATTTATTTACTTAAAAAAATTATTTATCAATGTATTAATAGGTTATTGATGTATTAATAGTTTAATATGTTACATTATATATTAATGTATTAGTACTTTAATCCATACATTAGAGTAATGTAATAATGTATTACTAAATACATCAAGTTCAATGTATTACTACTTTAATAGTGTATTATTAATATATAATTCTATTTGTGTATTAGTACTTTATTAATTTATTTATTAATATATTAATGTATTTAATATATTAATATTTTTTTATGTATATATTTATGTATTTAATGTAGTATTTTATAAGGTTAAATTAATACTTTATCAATGTATTATTTAATAATGTATTAATATATTAATTAATTAATACATTACATTATTAATGTATTCATCAAATAGTAAGTTTCATTATATCATAATGTAAATTAATTACTTTAATTTATACATTATTATTATTATATCTTACATTTATGTGATACTTAATTAATACATTAACTATACATTATTACAATAATTTATACATTATACAAATATATTAATGTATAAATTAATATAATAATGTACAGTTAATGCATAATTAATATATTAATTAATTATCATATAAATATATTATATAATAATAATGTATTAATGTACTATGTAATAATAATAATGTATTAATGAAATACATTATTGTTTTATATTAATGTATTTTATTAATACATTAAAATTACATTATTACATTAATTTATATATTATACAAACATATTAATGCATTAATTAATTATTACATTAATATAATATATACTTATAATATATTAATGAGCATTAATTAATTATTACATAAATATAATATATACTTATAATGCATTAATGTTTTCTATTAATGTATTTTAAATTAATTTATACATTAATATATTTGTATTAATATATTAATGGTAGTCGCGAGGCATGTCGGTCGTAAACTAACAACAACCACTATTTTTCACCTTTCCAAATACATTTGGCGCCGATCGACTTATATCAACCACTTTTATAAAGTCGTTGTTGCTAGTTATCTTTCACTTACATTAATATTAAAATGAATCTTTAATAGATATAACTTTCATTTGACACCTATTTATATGTTTTTGATGAGACAATTGTACCATCCTTACAATGAAGAAACTAAAATATTATTAAATTAAATACAAATAATAGTTTACATTTATATGGAATTAACTTATTATGAACTATAACCTATTTTACAAATAAAAAATAAAAGTAAACTTATTATATTTCTTTTTAAATTCATATATTTATTACAAAATGGATCTTGAGTAAATGTACTTTTCATAGGGTTTCTATTTATATTATATGTTGATGATGAGCCATGCTAAGAATAAGGAGATTAATATAATTGAATTATATTCAAATAAATATTATAATAGGCTTAACTCATCCAATTATAATCCATAAAATATTTTTACAAAAATAATAAAAAAATTAAACTTATTATATTTTTTTATCCTTAAATGTTTATGGAATCTTATATAAATATATATAATAAGATCCATCTATATAATATATTATCTATATATATATATATATATATTAAGATTCATCTATATATATAATTTATTGTCTATATATACCATTACATCAAGTATAAAAAAAAATTGTATGTGACTTAAGGGACTTTTTTCGTATTTTAAATATATTATCCCTATATATTAAGATTCATCTATATATAATTTATTGTCTACATATACCATTACATCAAGTATAAAAGAAAATTGTATGTGACTTAGGGACTTTTTTTCATACAAAAATATGATTGCTAAAATTAAAAAACTAAACATATCTTACTCTTTTGAATTTGAACACGTTACCTTCAAAAAAGAAATACATATTAATTACATAAAATAAATATATGATCAATTTTTTTTATATAATAGATCTTTAATAGATTGACCTATCATATGAGTGCTCCTAATATGGTGATGATAACTAAGTGCAATTCACATAGCATGCGTGGTGAAAATAAGAAAGACATAACTGAAAACGATATATTTAATTTCTCCTGGAAAATAGATTTAATTTTCTTCCATTCAAAACTATATASACAYGWTGCAATCGATGTATATCCATCCGACTACCAGATAAAATTCAAATCAGATTAAATTACAGAAACTCYATATTGAACGGCTTTGAACAGAAATGGAAGACGAAAAATTATAGCAAACGAAAAAWGAATAATCRTAGCACACCAAAAAGCCACCACTAAGGAGAGGCCTTCATATTGATATATTTAACATTTACACAACCCAAAACGTTCAAACCCAGAAGCTTCCAGCACTATAAGTTCAAAGACAAAAGACCAGACTTTACTAACTAATAAAACCATGCACACGAACTGTAGATTTATCTACGTGCAGCAATAGATACTATATTAAACCTAGAACTGTCTACTCCTTGAAGAGCCGGTCCCTGGGTACGTCACTGACCGGAGCCCCGGACCCTGGGAAAAAAGCTGGGGTCACTCATCTTCTCCCTGGTTGCATACCGCCTTCTGCCCTTGGTTGCACCCCCCCTTCTGCCCTTGGCTGCACCCCCCCTTCTGTCCTTTCTGCACAGGAAGCGGGACATTAGACGAGGAATCCAGCTTTCCTGCCTTCATATGGGCCGCAACGTCCTGCAATTTGACGCCGCTCACATTTCCTTTACCCAACGAACCTTTTACACTCGGCTTTCCGGCCGACATCACCTGAGAACTCGGCTTCGGCGCCGACTTCCCGAGGCTACCCTTCGAAACCCCGCCCGACTTCCCCGCGGATCCATTGGAACCGGCTGTCTTTGCACCAGACTTTTTGGTGCTCATTGTAGTGGTTTGGTAGCAGAGAATGATCTCTCTGTATCTCAACACACTTATTTCGTAGAAATCGCTGTGGACATGGTTTTCAATGTGGATCCTCGGCAGCTTTATATACAGATTGCGGGGATGGATCAGATGGACTCGGCTCCATTAGTGCCAACATGATATTCGATTCGAATTAATTTACTTTAATAAACGAAAGTAATATACCTTCGAATACATAGGACTTCAGCAAAACGCATTCGAAGATTTTTTTAAATTTATCCGAGGCAGTGAAGGACCATTGGATATCTTCTATCTGAAGTTATTCCATAATGTAACAATAAGTATTAATCATTAAATATCTTCTATGTGAAGTTATTCCATCCAAGAGACAATGTAGCAATAAAAAGTTATTCCAAAGAGACAATGTAGCAATAAGTATTAATCATTTCGGGAGACAGCATATCTCTAATATAATTTTAACTTTAAAGCGTAGTTAAACTATGTTATGAAAAATTGCAATTTCAGTAATCTTTTATGGTTTAATTTTGGGATGGTTGTCCGAAAAAATCTAGCAGGTTTTGAAACAGTAATTTAACATTACCGAGTGTTTTAACAACATATTTTGTCACCGATTGTTCTATACAAGACTTTGGCAAATATGTTGTTAATGTCTATAGAATTTCAAAATTTTACAAGTTTTAGGCCAAATTTAAATCGATCACTGTTTGATTTCTATAGAATTTTAGGCAAGTCTATCTCGAAAGTTTGATATATGTTTGACATAAATTTTGGTTAATCAAGATTAAACGAAATATAATTATTATGATTTTCTTAATGAAATGTTTTCAATAAAAACATCTAACATTTAGCAACTTGGCTTTGCCGGATTTAATGGAGATGGTCAAAGCTTTGAGCAAATTGGATTTCCCAGTTTGCAGGAGTATCGGCCATTGCACGCCGTTAAGTGCAAACTCAATGCACCAATATAATAACGTGAGATAGGTGTCTTTACAATTTGAAAATTATAGCATTAATAAGTTTTAGTGACAAATTTAAGATTGATGGATGGGTTGATGGATGGGTTGATGGATGGGTTGCATTCATCTTTAGAAATTTTTAAATGAAGTATGGGTAGTTGAGATTTAAATGATTAAATAGTTTTGTAAGTTAATTAAGTTTTTTTTTTTAAATATATAATAGAAATTTTGTTATAAGTTATTGGATGTAGTTTAAATAGGTTATAAATTAGAACTTATTTTATCATTTAAAATAATGTAAAGAGAAATAATATTTTTTTTCCATAAACAAAATATTTTAATATTCAAATAATTATATATCATCTTTATATATATAAATTTGATTTGTGCTTTTTAATTTTCAAAATGAGAGAAATGCATAATTTCTTAAATGAGTAATATTATGAAGTTGATATGTAGCATTTAAAAAAATAATTTCTTTATGTGTCATAAATAAAATATTTCTAAATTCACCTATTTTAATATCTTCTTTAACATCCACTTTAACTAAATTAATTTTGTATCATCTTTATATAGAGAGAGTAATTGAAAATACAAAAATCTTATTTTACTCATAGGTGTTTCTACTTCTCAGTATGGTTAAAACATTTGAATGATGGGTTGAGTAAGAGGGAGATGTGAAATTCCTTGTTTAATATGTATTTTTAGGTGGCGCACACACTTATATAAAGAACCAACGAAGATCCAGGTATATAAAGAATCAAAGTAGATCCATTTTAACTCTGGATCTATCATGAGCCTAGAGGCCTCAAATCTGTCAAGATGAAAACATTTCTTCAAGTTTTATATTCTAAAAAAAATGCATCTCTAGGAATTTGATGCTTATCAGCCCATGATAGATCTGTAGTTAAGATGGATCTTGAATCTATGATAATTACTTGAAATTTCACAAGAATCATTTTAAATTGATGAAATTGTATATATTAATTGTTGATATTGCAAAATCAAGTTGAAATAAAGAGCTTTGAATGCATTTAAATATTTAAAACAATGATTTTTTGTAATCCAAAATTGTGATTTCAACTAAAATTGTATATTCAAATTAAAGTAATAGAAAAATAGAAAAAAACAAAATCATATATTTAGTCTTCCTCTAAATTATTGTTTCCACATAATCAATAATCAATATAAACTTATACCAAAAAAAAATTATTTGGAAAGTTTTGGATCATTTAAAAAGTTATATTCAAATAATAATAAAAAATTAGATAAAATGAAAAAAAATAAAAATAAAAATTTATTTTATAAAGAAAATAAAAAAATAAATTCAACAGAAAAAGATAAATTTATTAAGTTTCTATGTTTGATCATTGTTTAATGTTGACATGCTTTTTTGGATTAATCTCTACAAATATGGATGGAGGAAGCTTGGATAGTTATCTTTCTCCTTATTTATAAATGGAAAAGAGGAAGGGGTTTCTCATGATGATTTTTGAAACTAGAGTCAATGTGGAGCGCTAATTTTGGGATTTTAGTCTTTATCTTTAGACATGGAATTGGGCACTCTGCTTTGAGATCTAGCATTTAATGTTTAGATTTATCTTTGAGCACAGGGAATCAATGCTTAGAATAGTGACATGCCACTTGATATAGCATTTCTAGTTTATTGGTTGGTTGTTCACATATAATGATTAGTTTAAAAGGTTGGTTCAAAAGAGTGATTATTTTTTAGTATATGAAATCAATGCCTAGAACAATGACATGTCATTTTTAGTCTGTAGATACTTTATTAAAATTGGAGAGTAGAGTAATATACACAAATAATCAATTACAGAATAATACCATTTACAATACATTTGGACTCTATTATATAAAATGTATAGGTTGTTATATTCCAAATACAGAAGGATAGGTTGAGAGAATATCTCAACAATACACTAAACAAGGATCTCACAAATCCAACTCTCAAATAACCTCCTAAGAATAAGTTTAGACAACTCATGTAGAGATTGACTCTACTTCTCAATACATTAGCAATTATATTAGATAAGTAGGAATTATATATTCCAACACTCTTTTAATGATGACAATAATTTCTTCTCCTTCCTCTTGTACCTGCATGTGATTATTGACATCCATATAAAAAAGAATCCATCTACAAAAATAGTTCTATAGAAATACTTTTTACTTAAGTGATTCATCAATATATAAAATTTTCCTTAATCATACTTTGATCCCACAAATTATAAGACTCATAACTTGATCAAAACAACTCATTGGCCAAGAAGAAAGCTCTAATGAGAATTTCTATAGAAAAGTATCAAAATCTTGTATGTAGAAGTTAAAAAACAAGAAGGAAACTCTAAAGGCAGGGTAAGCTAAGAATGAAGAGAGGGTGTACCTCTACTGTACTAGTGTAATTGATGATGAATTTTTTCTTACATACTATTTTCAGAATAGAGAGTCTAAATATTCGAACTCTACAGAATTTGTAGCATGTGCCCTCAACAATAATATGTATAAAAACCTACAACAACGCGCTATATAGAAATTCAAAGGAGCAAGTGGAAGCTGACCAAAAAAAAATGAATAGGTCAAATAATGAGGAAGATAGTCGAAGGAAAAGCTAAAAAGAGCTACATGTAATATAATAATAAGTATAAAAACCTCCAACAAGGCTAGAAATTTAAAGGAGGAAGTGAAAGCTGACCAAAAAAATGAATAGGTCAATTAATGAGGTAGATAGTCGAAGGATTATGGATTATTTACTTCATGATTGTGGATTCAAATGTGATAACTAAACTGCAATTTATCCTAATCTTATTATTATTTTTTTCTCTGACTATGATTTCTTTTCTGATTAAAGATCTCTCTGAATCAATCCAGAACCTCTAAAAATCCATAAACAACTTGCTACTCTCTCAAATTTAGATTACCTACTTCGCCAAATTCCGAGCAAACTAAAATTTTCAAACCATTTTATTCAAAATGATATGCTTCTCCCTCAAATCATCATATATTTTGGTAAAACGGCTTCGCTTAAGCCATGGCCGCACTAATGTCCCTGTTGAAGTACTCATTATTACAGTTTAACGTGGAATTTTTATTAGACTTATTCTCTACATTTAATATTTTTTCTTTGAAATTATTGGCTTCCATGGAAGATGCTCGGTTGCTCTCCATGGTTTCGACGCCATTTTCTGCTCATGGATGCGTTTTGCACATCTAACGTCCTCCTTATTTTTCGTTTTTAAAAGGAGTAGACTTCTTTTATTGAAGGGGAGCGCACTCTCATGAATTTGGATGGGGCCCAATTATTCAAAGCAATTGGTTCTGCTCTCATACTGTGCAATCAATAGATGCACAATGGATTCTTTGGAGACAGGGATTAACACCAGCATATGATTCTAATGTCCTTTAAACTTTATTCGAAATTAAACTTTTACTACATTACATATTCTACATCCTTTAACTTTGTTTTAAAGAGCTATTAATATAAGGCTTTGGCTAAAGTTTCTATCTTTTAGTTTTAAATTTGGCTATGTAAATTTGGATAAAATTACTATTTTTTGTTGTTTAAATTTTATTTTTGAATGCATAAATAAATTCAGTTTGTTGAAAAACCTCTGAACCATTCGAATTATACAAACTTAACCACTCAAATAAACCCAACCATTTTTCACCAAATTTTAGAAAAAATTAAACTAAAAAAATTACCAAAAAACAACCAAAATGTTTAGACTAAACTTTAATCTAATCTCGGCTTACCAACCCAATGGATCCAACATTAGATTCTTTGGATACTGAACTATGTTGGGGATGAACAATGCCATATGAATTAAAAAAAAATTAAATTATATTCTAAATTAAACATATGTTTCACATTTTTTATATTCTTTAACTTTTGTGTCAATGTGTTATTAAAAATAAACTCGTGTTGCATCCACAATGGATCCAAGCTTCGATTCCTGGGGACAGAAGTGTTTATGGCGATTAACAGTAGTACATGAGTTTAATTTCCTTTTAATGAATATAATTGTGCCGAAAAGTGCTGTACAGGTTAATATAAGATACGGATCAATTAAAACAATTACAGGTCGATTGCATTACGATCGGAGACATATTTATGAAAATTAAATTAACTATAAGCATATTTGTATTAATTATTTTAAAAATGTTATATTTAGTATAAAAGGTTTTCAATAAAAAAAAATATATTATTATACATTTTTTAAAAAATGTTCAATATCATTATATTAATAAAAAAACATAGAATAATGTCTTAATGTATCAATTTAATGGAAATTAGGTTTTTTAACTCTGCTAGGGTTTTAATCCCCTCTATGTGTGTCGCCCTCTATGCGTGTCGCCCTGTGTCTTTGCCACAACCATGGAGGTTGAGGAAGGGGGGCCTCCTGGCCCCTCTTACAGTTCTGTAATTGTCCCTGAGTTGGGCTTCAAGCATTTTAAACGATCGCCTTCTGAACTTCCGACGGAACTGAAAAACATCCTTTGGGAGGATGAGATGTCGAAGGAAAAACCCATGGAGATTGACCCTAAAACAAACCATCCAAAAGCGGCTCGCACCTGGGAACCTGAAAAATGCATTCCACAGGTTCATGTTGCCCCCAAATATACTGTCAACTCTCCAAGAATAGAAGATCAGAAACAATACATGAAGGATTTCACCCTGATAGGAAAATTTATGGGACTATGGCCATCAGAAAAAGATTTAGTGAAATGGATTCAGCATTGCTGGAAGCCCAAAGGTCACTACGACCTTCAACTCAGATCAAAGGGCTTCTTCACTATCATCCTGCATAACCTGGAGGATAGAAACAAAATATTTGAAGGGAGGTCATACTTTTACAACTCAACAAGTCTTTTCCTCAGTTTCTGGACAAAAAAGTTCAACCTAGAGAAGACTTCACACATGCACCAGTTTGGCTACGACTGTACTCGCTACCTCAAGAGTTCTAGCTGGAGGAAATCCTAGAAGACATTGGCAATACAATTGGCATCTAAGTCAAATATTTTGAGGCAACAAAACAACGAAGGTATATTGCTTATGCACATATTTGTGTTTACTTAAATATCTCCAAACCACTACCCAGATCCATAACCTTGGACTACCAGGATGAAGAATGGTCCCAAACCTTAGATTACGAGCATATTCCCTTCCGATGTCGAAAATGCCATGAACATGGCCATCTCTTCCGCGATTTCCCCCCTAAATAACGCCATCAATCAAACCCTAAGGATCCTGACAAAATCAAGGATGATTTCGCCCAAGTCACAGGACACCGTAGGCATCCAGCCAAAAAAGAGCCTCCCCAAAACCCCTTTGGACCCTCAACTAGTAACTCTTTCGAAGCCCTTCAAAAACCGTCGAAAAATCCCATCAATCCCTCCATCCCCCTGACAAATCCCACAACCCCAGAGCAAGTCCGAGGTTTTCCATACCCGAATCCACCTAACCTTGTATCCACTCAAATCCCCAACTCATATTCCTCCCTTCCAGTGAATCTAGGACTGGAAATAGGGGACCCTGATATGGATCTGGAGGATCAGAAATTGGTAGGAATAGACATCGTACACCTAAAACAAGACTACCATAAACAACATCTCTACACCATACCCCCAGATCAGTTACGCAAAGTTCACAAATTTTTCCTCAACTCTACAGCGGGAGGATCGTCCCGGGCCAACTTGAATCTAGGAATACAAAAAGGAAGCTCGAAAGAACAATGCAAACCCACCAAAGAGAAGAAAAGGGGTAGAAAAATAAAGCACCAGCTCATTCAAGATGTAATCAATTTCCTAGTGAACTTGGGCCAGATTCACCTAATCTTGGACAACTTTCCTCCCCTCCAACCCTCACCTTCCTCATGAAGATGCTCTCTTGGAATATCAAGGGCCTCAATGCACAAAGCAAGCAATGCCTCCTCTGGGAAAGGATAATGAAGGAACAACCAGACATTCTTCTCTTGCAAGAAACTAAATGTGCGGGAGAGGAGGCCTCTCAAATACTCACAAAATGTTGGAAACAAGATAAATTAGTTGAATTCGATGCAAAAGGTGCAACAGGGGGACTAGTCGTACTCTGGAACCCTGCCACTATTATGATGGAAGGTTTCTTCACTTCTAAATAGACCATCACAACCTCCTTTAGATTCATCGGTCGAACAATCCAGGCTTTGTTACAAATGTCTACGGCCCCGCAACCCTAAGAGACAAGGAAGCCTTCCTCCATCATTTGGAATAGATTGCTAATCACATCGACAATCATCGATGGATCCTTGGGGGAGATTTCAATATGATAATTGGTCTAGAGGAAAAGAAAGGGGGTACCCGCAGATTGGGAAGTGAGAGTGAGCAGTTCCACCGAATCATTAGCTTGGGGGCACAACATGTCTCCTGCATATTAGACTGCTTCTTAATATCAGAATCCCTCATATTGGATGGCCTCTCTTGGCATGCCACTATGATTGATACTCTAGGATCTGACCACTGGCTAATACTTCTTTCGATAAACATCAGTGGCACCCCAGGTAGGAAACCCTTTTTCTTTGAAAATTTCTGGCTGACACACCCAGACTTTCAAGCAAACATAAACCTCTAGTGGAAAGAATAAGCAATCAAAACAAGTACTCCTATGTACAAATTGGAAACAAATGACAACAAGCAACACTTAATGTCCCAAAATAAATCCACTTTTGGAAACATTTTCCACACAAAAAAATCCTTAATCAACAAATTCAATACCTACAACATCAGATAAGACTTTAAGGATTCACCGACTCTCTAAATGAACAATAATCCATTCTCAACAAACAACTGGTAGAGAGACGGGCATTGGAAGAAATTCTCTGGAGACCAAAATCTTGTATTCAATGGCTCAAAGAGGGGGAAAGAAACACCAAATTTTTCCACAGATCCATGCTTCAACGCCACCACACTAATCGCATTACTCACCTTGTTTCGGACCAAGGCTTGGAAATTCAAAAACATGCAAACATAGAGCAGGAACTATTGTCTTACTACAAGAATCATCTCTCAGAACCCCCTATTGATTGCACCCAGGATATTGACTCCATCCTCAAGCGCATACCAAAGGAGGTCACCAAAGAACAAAATGAGGCTTTGATGCATACAATTACCCAAGAAGAAGTTGATGAAGCCCTCAGAGACACCCCATTGGAAAAATCCCCAGGGCTTGATGGATTCACAACAAACTTCTTTCACCATTGTTGGGATATCATCATGAGAAGAAGTCTGGGATATCATAGAATTTTCCAGAAAATCTGGGTACATCCTCTAGGCTCTCAACACCACCTTCCTCACTCTCATCCCAAAAGAGAACAAAGTCACCTCCCAAAGTCATTTCCGACCCATTTCACTCTACAATGTGATCTATAATCTCTCCGAAACAGTCAAGGTACATGGAGGGAAGACATATATTGGAAAACATCATTCGAGCACATGAAATAATCCAGTCGCTTGATTCGACTAAGTCCCCTGTTATGCTTCTGAAACTGGATCTTTCCAAAGATTTTGATAAACTTAGCTAGAAATACTTGAAGGCAACCCTTCTAGCCTTTGGTTTTGACCCCAATTGGGTCTCCTGGATTGTCAATTTCAATTCGTTAGCCCCGTTCTCCATCCTGGTCAATGGTGTTCCCACCAAACCCTTTTCCCCATCCAGAGGTATCAGACAAGGGGATCCACTCTCACCCTTTCTTTTCGTCTTAATGGCAAAAGTACTTTGTCGAACTATCAAAGTGGCCATCACCGATCACTCCCTCTTATGTCTCACCCTCCATGGAATATCCCCACCCATATTGCATAGTCAATTTGTAGATGATATCCTCATGATGAGACTCCCCACAGTCTGAGAATCTCTTCGAATTCGCTCAGAGATCAATTTTTTTTTGTGATGCTTCGGGTATGGAAGTAAACCTCTCCAATTCCCAAATCTTATTCTTCAACATGCCCATATAGATCCATTGTCATATCATGCAACTCTTAGGGTTCACCCACAACTCCCTCCGTTCTAAATATCTTGGCATCTCTCTTATCGGCAATCCATTTAGGAACACCTCCTGGGAAAATCTGTTATCCAATTTCAGAAAAAAACTTGCCTCTTGGACTTTTCGCTCCCTCAATTTGTCGATTCGCCTCATCCTCCTCAAGTGTGTCTTACAATCCCTCCCTATTTACGCCTTCTTGGTGCTTTCCTCCCCAAGCTTCATCCTCAACATCCTCAGAAACATCCAAAGGAGCTTCCTTTGGCAAGGAACCAAATATGGTCACAAATGGGCTCTGGTAAGTTGGCAAAAAATGTGCAGACTCGTACTTAGAGATCTGTCTATCCTCAACAAATTCCTTAGTGAAAAAATCTGGTGGATATGGTTAAAAAGGCCGCAAGACCTATAGGCACGCCTTTCGAGGAGAAAATACACACCTTC
>SNQJ01S0033282.1:8692-61861 GCA_010110895.2 Picea sitchensis
TTTTTGTTTGTCAAATGATTGTCCATTCTGCAAATTATTTGAGAAACAAAAACACTTAAAGAGATAACATTCCAGTCAACAATTGATCCTATAAATTATAGGGTTATAACAATGGCTCCACATGGGGATGGTACTCTCCTTGTGAAGTGCCAAGAATCTTGATTCTTGATGTTCTGCAAAAATTTCTCCATAGTTGACTTTGTTGCTTGATTGATTTTATTTTTGAAAACTGGAAAACAATTTTCAGTTGCTTAGGGCCTTCTCTGCGGGCTTCAACCATCTGATCAGATTTATTTCACTCAAAAACTTGTAAACAAAATGAAAATGGTTTGTACAATGGAAAAGTGTGACTGCAGATCCCTACTGAGGAGGTGAATAGTGCTTCAGCATTCTTCCATTTACAGGTCCTCCTGGCAGATTTGTCCCATCACTGTTGTTGAGAAAGAAGGCATTATTTCCTCTGAATGATTGAATCATGTAAGGTCCCTTCCATAGACTGTCGAATTTTCCATGCTTCCATTTATCCTCATTTTGGGCATCCCATCTCAGTACTAAGTCACCTAGCTCAAAGTCATCTTCCTTAGTTCTTTTGTCAAAGATATTCTTAATGCTTTCTTGGACAACCTAAGTTTTGTTGTATACTTCTTCTCTGGATTGTTGCAAGTGGATCATTTGGTTTATCCTTCTTTGGGAGTCGTTCGGCTCGGCTTGCATCTCTTGCAACAATTTCATGATAGGAACTCCTAAGGAAGTGGGAAAACTGCTTCAGTACCATAGACCAGCTGATATGGTGACATGCCAATTGACCTCTTGGTGGTCAGTCTGTCATCCCATAGTGCGAAAACTAGCTTGTTATGCCATGAATTTTTGTTTTCTTGCAAAGTCTTCTTAATAATGTTCACCAGGGTCTTATTGGGTGACTCTACCAGCCCATTTCCCTGAGGGTAATAAGCTATGGAATGACCCAAACCAATATGATACTGGTTGCAAAAGTCTATGAACTTTTTAGATCATAAAGAAGCTGCATTATCAATTATAATGTTTCTAGGACATCCAAAATGAGACAAGATATTATTTTCAAGAAATTTAATAATGACAGAACCATTAGCTTGCATGCTTGGTATAGCTTCGATCCATTTTGTGAAATAGTTTGTGGCAGTAAGAATCCACCTGTGTTGGCCCAAAGAGGGAGGATGTATTTCTCCGATAAAGTATAATCCCCATTGTTGGAAAGGAGCTTCAATAGAGATTGGTTTCATGGGTAAAGAAAGAAGCTTATTTTTTCCTTAGAAAACCTGACATTTACGACATGAAGTCACTTTCTGATGCACATCAGTGAGCAGCGTACGCTAATAGAACCTAGCTCTGAGAATTTTATTAGCTGTAGTCTTCCAGCTTAGATGACCACCACAGTCTCCTGCATGAAAATCCTGCAATACTCTGTCAACTTCATCTTTTAAAAGACAATTCAACAAAATACCTCTAGGATCCTTCCAATATAGATTGCCTTCTAGAATGCAAAATTTTAATGCTTTCAATTTAAAAAACCTAGCTTTAGTTTTGGCCAAACCAGGGGAAGCTTATAAGTTATGCAAAGAAAATATCAGGTATGCATACCATGGAGAGTTAAGAAATACCTCTTTCATGCTTGGAGTCACCTGCTCTCCCTGTTCATCTACTGCAGCTAAGAAATTAATATCAAGAGCATGGAAATTGGATTCATCCATTAACTTTGCTAGACCTTGACCTTTAATCAGTTTAGTAGGCTTAATATCTATGTCATACTCCAGAATGATAGCAATCCATTTTCCTCCTCTACCATCTGGATTGTCCTGAGTTAAAATGTCTTTTACTACCATGTTCGAAACATGTGTGATGGTGTGGGAATGGAGAATATATACTCTAAAATCCTTTATGGCTTTTACCAGGGAAAAATATTGTTTCTCCATTATTTTATAATTCAAAGCAGCATCTCTTAATGCCTTACTAAAAAAGGCTATGGGATGTTCATACCCTTCGTTGTTTTTCTGTAGTAATACTGCTGCAATGGTATGTTCAGAAGCGAAAGAAATTAGGACTAATCAAGACCGGAGCCTGTGTGAGTGCATGTTTGACTTGTTCAAAAGACTGCTTAGATTCAGTGTCCCATTTTATTTTTTGTCCCTTTTTAACATGTTTGTGATGTTCCTGAGAAGCTCGGCCAGGTTAGGTATGAATCTTCTCAGAAAATTTGTTTTTCCAATGAAAGACTGTAACTCCTTGATATTCCTTGGGTATTCTAATTTCTGAATGGATTCTATTCTGCTGGGATCTATCTTAATTCCATCCATAGAGATTATGTGCCCCAATAGTTTACCTTCCTCTAGTCCGAAAAGGCTTTTCTTAGGATTAAAAGAAATCTCAATTTTCCTGCATTTCTCAAATACTCGTCTGAGATGTCTTAAGTGCTCATCGTCGGATTGGGAAAACACAGTTACGTCGTCCAGATAAACGACAATAAATTTTCCAATTTCTTCCACAAAAGCGATGTCCATCGCTGTTTGGAAAGTGGCCCCAACGTTCATCAACCCGAAAGGAATTTTCATGTACATGAAGGTGCCCCAAGGTGTTCTGAAGGTTGTTTTCTCTTGGTCATCTGGGTGAACTAGAATGTGGTTATAGCCTGAGAACTTGACTCTACTTTTATTCTTCCCAATGGTATCCTAACTAGTTGACGGGAGGGCATCATCATGTTGTTCATAGGCTGATGGCATGGGATGGAGAGGGTGTGTAGACCATTCTTGTATAACCTTGGATGACCAGGGAAATCCTTAAGAATATGGATACCCTTACAAAGCTTGCAAGGTTACTTGGGATTACAGGTTGTTTGGGTGATCTTGGCACCATCAACACTCCCAACACTATTATCAGTAATTGGTTGTTTTCCACCATGTCTGGAAGTGGTTGGAAGTTTGGAACCTTGCCTATTTTTCTTCTTCTTAATCTTATTTTTCTTCTTCTTATCCACGGGGTTACTAGCTTCAGAGCTTTCACTCGACGAAGAAAGTGAAACAGAATAAGACCTTGCAAGTGAAGAACGTGAAGAATATATTATTGTTGAAGAAGGTGAAGGATCAACATGAGGTTGATTTTCTTGGGGGGAAATGATTACAATCGAAGAACTTGTTGCATTCGATATTGCCGGAGTGGAAAACAACCATACCGGTAATCCAATTGTGAGACTTGGAAGGCTCAAAGTAGCGATGTAAGTAGGACCAACGTTTTTGTAAAAAGGGAAAACAAAAGGTTCCCTCGGAGTAGAGGTTTCTTCATTGGTCATTCCAGGAACTAACTCCATAAATACAGATCCAACTTAAGGCATGTAAGGGGAAAAAAACAAAACACGCTAAAAATCTAGTAAGAAAGCAAGCAAACAAAACCTTCTCACAATGAATGCACTAGTTGGTTATGAAATCCAACATCACAGGAACAATGTAAGAAGGGGTTGAGATAGAGAGGGTGGAAAAGTAACGTTGACGACCTGCTTAATGGACTTACGCATTTGTGTAAGATTCCACACAATAAACATGGATTTACCCTCCAAGGATCCCGAGTGAGTTTTTCCAAGGTCGATTCTAGGTAAAACAAAGACTTTCCCTTCATCGTCACCTCATGTATTACCCTAAATAGAAAGGCCACTAAGGTTACTAACTACCACAATGATTCCTTGGGAAATAATCAACACTCTGAGACACGTGCAATGGCAAGGTAACTGAGCCTGAAATCGACTTGAGAAGACCTACAAAGGGTTGTTTTCTCAAGTGACCCATAATAATACATGTAACCACTACACCAAGACCAACAAAGCAGGGTTAGTCACTCTGTTAGTCTGAATGTGACCTCATGATTGACCCTTGTGTGAGAAGGGCTTCCCAGGAAAAAATGTAATAAGTGGATTTACCGCTCACTAGCACAAGATTCTATGTTTGTTTACAGATTTTGAAAGTTATCTTTCACACCTATTCCAAATCCCAACACCCTAAGCTAATGTAGATTTTCTGCTTGAAAATATAAAAATGTCTAATCAGTTTTTATAAGAACTTTATTTTAAGGTTTTTGTTTGTAATCAAGAGGAAAATGGCATGGACTAAATGATGTTTTGACCGACTCTAAACAATGAAAAGAAATGAGAATGAAAATATTTCACTTCGATGAAAGCTATATTACGAGAAGGAGAATTTTTTTATCATTCCCAGATGCACAATGTCCCAAAATTTTATTAAACTCATCAATATCAAGATCTTCAAGAAATGAGCCAAAGAGACTATACACCAAGAATTCAAGACCAAAAATGCCAAAAACCATGCAATTTCGCTACTTCAAATGCAGATATGCCCCCAATCTAAATTTTTTCTTTTGAAACAAACTATCTAGAAAAAGAAATGTTCTTTCACTAAACAATTCTAAAGAAAAAACAATGCTTTGTAGCTAAAAGACACTCAAAGAAAGAGACCAAATATTTCAAAAGAATAAAGGTGAAAAAAAAACAAAGAATGTTAAAATAAGATTCAAAGACTGTAAACAGACCCAACAAATCACCCCAAACACTTATCACATATCTGGGTAGGGAAAACCATCAAAAACTAATAAAATTTCATAATCATCGCAGGCTGGAAGACTAACACAGTGCATAGATATTAAATCATCAAATGTCATAGAAGGCCATAGTGCGATGATGTCGCACTGTCTCTCAAGGGAGAGTGTGTCGATCACAAAAGATCATAGTGTGACGATCAAGGAAAAAATGGAAAAAATAAAAAGCATGAAGTTTTCTAGTTAAATTAAATAGTCAAAGAGTTAATATGGATCTCTCGGTGACTCAGAAAACAAAAGCTGGGCAATCAAAGAAAGAAAGAAAAACAAACTAGGAAAACAATATGTTCCCCAGTGGAGTTGCCAATTTTGTTATTGGACAAATCGGTAAGTGCTGACACAAACTGATCTCCCTAGTTTCACCCCGAAATTACAAAAAAAGAAGACAAAATATAAAAATTTCCCTAAGTTTTAACTATAAAGCACACTAACCAACAAGGACTAAATGGCATACCTTTTAAATGTTGTTTTTCCTCGCTATTGTCATCCTTGCTCTATTCCAAGGCTTATGGGATGCTAAACCTGTAAAAAGACATAAAAAAATGAAGTGAAATCAATGATGTATACTCAACAAAACCTATGTATGTGATCAATGAGTCATACAATAAAATAAGAACAATTTTATGGGAAAGAAATATATCACTGTATTAGAAATATGAAAAGGAGAATATAACCGATGCCTTGATGTTGTAAGGTCCCTTCCAACAATTCCTTGCTTCCAAAACACTTCCACTCCATAGATTCTGAGACTGTAGATTTGAATGTCACTCACTATATATCTTGACAAATCAAAGCTAATATCCAACATAGGCCCAAACACTTGTCTAGATGAATATATCATTAGTTGAATCTCTATAACCAATGCTGAAATTCCAAAAATTCTCTAACCATTCAAAAGCTCACACCAAAATCTAACTTTCCCAATGAGAATTCCCCTCCTTTTATAAGCTAAAAAGGATAACTAGGGTGAGGAGTTTAGGATGATCCCATGATATCAGAGATACGAATCATATCCAAACCGATCGAATTCCACCTCACCCTCGAAGCTTCTATTCTAGAAGCATCGAGAAGTTTCTCTTTTTCCTTCGTATGGAAAATCACCACACCCTTAACATTGAGTAATCTATAACGACGTCATAGGATACAATGGTGCAACCTCTGGTGATCCTTGATTGTCACAACCTTAACAGTGAGCAAGGTGTGACAATCCTTCTTTATAAGGTTTTGTACAAAGGAAAATATAATTTCATCTCTTTGGGAAAATGTGTCTTCATTCTTCTTCAGGGATTCAAGCCATTGATCCTTCTAAAGACAAAGGATAGGTGTATGTTAAGCCCTAATATTGGCTCATTTCCCCTTAATTGGGGCATATTATAATAGTAATGATATTTTATTTATGTCGGCTTTAGGCCATTAGTTGTAATTATACCTCCTAGTCTCCTATATATACCAAGGAGACATTTTCATTTTGAATCATCTTGTACTTGAACATTTAGGTGGGGTAAAAGGAGGTTTCCCCCTCGAAGAGGATTATTATATGGAATTATCTCTTTTTCAAGGTTTTGAGTACTTTTTCTGAGTTTTTTCTATGCTATATTGATATTTGGTTCTTAACATATGGTATCAGAGCTTAAGGTCTTGGGGTTTCGCTGCTACATCTGAGACACCCTGGAATGTTCGCTATAAATGTTTTTATACAATGTTTCAGAAGGAATGGGTTGGAGGATATTTATTATACATATAAAGGTACGTTGGGTTCAAAATTCAACTCCTGAGGCCTTATACTTTCAGAGATACAGCCTGTACAAGATAGGGTTCTGGAATCATCTTGAACTGAATCATTCCAGAATTTTCGCTATAAAAACTTTTTTGTAACTTTTCAAACCCTGAAATCTAGAGACTATTTACAAAAATTAGAAACCTATCTATGGTAAAACGTTTAGCTTCTGGGTCATCTTAAATTTGTAGATACACCTTGTGTAAGATAGGGTATCTGACCCCCGAGGTGTAGGACAGTCAGTGACGGAGTGTGTTGTTAAGCCACTCCGTGATGTTAAAGTCACCGGTTCAAAACCTGCGGGGAAAAAAATCCAACCATGTTAAGGGTTGGTGTGGCTCAGGCCGGGTGCGATCCCCGGGTGATTTTGACGGCTTAGATGCCCCTGAGTCGCGGTTTCTCAAGCCACAGGTTAATCGCGTACCCAACAGGTCCCGCACAAATTAACAAACAAAAAAAAAAAGATAGGGTATCTGACTAGTCCTATTGACTAGTCTCAAGAAGGTGTTCCAGGTAAAACAATCATAACTTCTTCCTAGAGTATCCAAATAGAGTGGGAATGGTTTCATTGGATCGTGGACAGTTTTTAATATTTTTGGTGTGAGTTTTAGAATTTTATATCAATTATTTGTGAGGGGCACGCTATACAAGTGAGATCTCCTGGAAAGGCCAAAAATTGGCAAGTTGTGGGGAAGTTACCGTAAATTCCACTTGGAACATCCAATTTTGATCAAAACTATGGCATTGCAGAGAAGAAATATCAGAGAACTACATAAAATAAAGTTTCATGCCCAGAAGGGCCAAAATTGGGGAGATACAATAGAAGAAATATTGTCTAGGAGAACCACCTCAAAATCAAGGTTCAAAAGTGATACTTGGTCATCATGCCACCCAAAAAGGGAACTTCTACAAAAAATAACCCTCTAGAAAATCCTACTTGGAATCTTGATGAAGGTGAGGAAATGCGTAGGGACATAAATGATTTACAAAAGAAGATAGTAACAAAGGATGAACTACAAGAGATGATGGAGGGTTTAAAAGGGGAGATCATGGAAGTATTGAAAAATTTCGTAAAAGAGAAGACACCTGAAAGTGAAAATGCATCCCATGAAATTCATGATGAGGACACAAGGAAGGTGTGAAATGCATCCCATGAAATTCATGATGAGGACACAAGGAAGGTGAATCAAGAATGGAGAAACTCCAACTTGGTTTGAAGACCAACCACGCTCTTAAGATTGATATGAGGAAGTTCGCTATAAGGACCCAATCACATGAATACTTCGGATGGAGCAATTCTCTGATCTCTCCATAATAAAGCCATACAAAAGAACTGCTCTTTATATTTAGAACCAATCAATTTGTATGGTATCGATGTCTTTGTTCTCGCAGAACACTCCTGCCACACTTGGACAATTTTCATGGAAGAAACAATAGAACACTCATGAGGATACAAGGAGCAATAATTCTCTTTATCTAATTGATAAATCTCAAGCAAAAGGTTCAATTGCATCAGCATAATATAGAACTTCCAAAGATTTGAATATAAAGGTAACCGACATTCCGCTATGAGCACTTGATTGATGTATCTATAGGAAACTTAAAGTAAAATATGGCTATGGCTACTATAAGGATGAATCCTAACATCTTAGTAGAGAAAACAATGCTCCTTCTTCTAAAACACTCAACCTACAAGGTTGACACCTCAACAATTGGAGGAAAGAAAGAAAAAAGGTTTATGCTCTAATTGCATTGCTAGTACAAGAAGGGACATAAGTGTGGTGAGGTAAAATCATTCTGCTACATCAAAGAGGGAAGAAGAACAAGAACAAGAACCATCTCAAGATGAAAACGAAGCAATTTCATCCCGCGAGTTGACTCCTACGATATTCTGTAATGCATTGGTTGGAATTAACACTCCTCAAACCCTCAAGACTGTGCTATTGCCATCAAAATAAAAGCGTAATAATGTCTTTAATTGATTCCGGCAAGCATCATAATTTCATTCACTATAAATTAGCCAAAGATCTCAATTGTTTGTATATCACGGGTGCCAGAGTCTCAAGTAATGATTGCAAATAGAGTAACTATCAATTGCTCAATCTTACTATGTAATATGTAATGAATAACAGTCCAATGATTTCTATACCTGGGTGGTGCATGTTGTACTAGGAATCCAATGCTCACAATCATTAGGAATAAGTATTTAATTTTTAAGAACTTTCATGAAATTTTCATTGGAAGGAAAGAAATTGAGTTAAGAGGTATCACAAATAAACCCGGGTAAGGTGATAAGCTCTAACGCATGACAAAATTATTTGGTAAGTGGCATCAAGGCGCTATTGCATAACTACGCCTACTAGATGTTCGCAACACTAGTTTCATCTATTCCTGTTCCAAAGATCTTGATGAAGCATTCCAAAGTATTTGAAGATATTCCCAAAGGGCTTCCACCCACTCTAAATCATGAACATGAAATTCACCTTACCCCCGAAAAGTTCCTCCCATCGCCATATGGATACCCTTACGCTAGTAAGAGTGGAACAACATGGTTGAAGAAATGAGGCTGGCATTATTTAGACCTAGCCAAAATTCTTACTCGCACTGGTAATGGTATTCAAGAAAGATAACTCATGCATGATGTGTCCGGATTATAGAGAGATCAACAAGATCACTATTAAAGATAAGTTTCCCATTCCGCCATTGGGATGAATTTTAGGATGAACTACATGGAGCAATCTATTTCACAAAATTGATCTCCATTAAGGCATCATCGTGATCATAATGAAGGAAGAAGATATCCCAAAACAACATTTTCAACCTCTGGAAGGCCATTATGAATTTTGGGCATGCCTTTGGCCTTATAAATGCACCTTCCACATTCCAAGGGTTGATGAATTTCATTTCAATCCCTTCCTTCAAAATTTGGGCATATTTTTGATGATATATCAATCTATAGAAAGTCTTGGGAGGGACATGTGCGACATGTTGGTTACAGCAGCAAATCCAAAGGAGAAACAACTACAGGCCAAACCATCCAAATGTTTCTTTGGGAGTAAAGGAGGTATAGTATTTAGTCATATTGTATCTCATGAAGGTGTCAAGGTAGACCCCAACAAGATTAAAGCCATGATAGACTAGCCGATTATTGAAGAACCTTTAGAGAGGATTTTTGGTCGGATGTGTTACTACCGCAAGTTTGTTCTGAACTATGGAAGGATAGTACCTTGAATTACACTAACTAAGAAGGATGCATTTTCATGGACCTGTGAGGCAACTAAATCTTTGAAAACTTAAGAGTGATAAAAATCTCCCTCGCCTTGATTCACTCCAGACTTCACAAAACCTTTATTGTGGAATGTGATGCCTCGAAATGGAATTGGTGTTGTCTCAATGCAATAAAGGCCCCCTGCCTTTGAAAGTCACCACCTGAAAGACTTACACAAACCCATTTTATGAGAAGGAAATGATGGCAATACCACATGCAATGAAGAAATGGCATCCTTTACCTAATAGGTAGGCACTCTGCTGTCAAAATGTATCATGATAGGGGTCTTAAATACTCTGGAAAAAAGACTACATCTCTGTAAGAAACAAACATGGGTAAACTAAGACATTAAGTTATGATTTCTAAAATCCCTCTATATGGAAGCAAAATGTTGTGCGTGATGCACTCTCAAGAAAGGATGAAGATGTTGAGGCTCTTTCTCTATGCTATCTCAATCGTCCAACCCGATTGGATAATAGAAGTAAGAGATGAATGGAAGAATGATCAAAAAGTGTGGACTCTCATCCAAAGGTTGCCGCAGGATTCTAAAGCATTAGGATACATTTACATGGAAAATGATTCACTATGGTACACAAATATCGCTATATTTATGTAAGAACTCCCAACTCAAACAAAAGGTACTATTGAATTGTACACCTCTCCTCGGTAGGAGGGCACTCGTGATATTTGAAAACCTACCATAGGAGTCATCAAGAAGGATTTTTGGGGATGGCCTTTAAAACTGATGTTCAAAGGACTGTGGTAGAATGTTTGCTTTACCAACAAAATAAGGTGGAAAACAATTAAGACCCCTGTGTCTCGCCAAACTACTATCCATCCCAGTCAGCATTGGGAGGAGGTTTCCATGGATTTCAATCACTGTGGTTACCTGCAAAGTCCTAAGGAAAGAGTGTAATCATGTAGATTACTGATAGATTCCCATCTCGGCACACACACTTTTTGTGCACTCTCTCATCCCTTCAAAGCAGTGTACAGCTTGCCACCATTCATGGAGACATTTGAAAAGCTACATGGCAGCCCTAAAGATTATTGTAAGTGACAGAGATCCCATCTTCAATCGACATTTTTGGACAAAATTATTTCATTGTTTTGGGTACTCAATTGGCTCATAGCTCATCCTAGCATCCCTAACTGGGATGGACAAACCGAGATAGTGAACAAATGTTTGAAGGCCTTCGTTGCTTTGTTTCGGATAAACAAACACAATGGTTCAAATACAATTCCTTGGTAAGAATGGTGGTATAACACTTTTCACACTTCAACAAAATGACACCATTTATGGAACTTTATGGATACCACCCCTCCTTCCATCACTTCATCTCTAAAAGAAAAATCTAAGGTTCAAGCTAGAAGATCACATCGAAAATCAACAACAAGTTCTCCAAATCTTAGAGGACAACCCGACCATGGTACAAAATCGTACGAAACAACAAGCATATCAACATCTAGTAAAGAAGTTTTGAAGTAGGGGATTAAGTGTTTTATGACTACAACCATACAAACAAATGTCCCTTATAAGGTATTGCAAAGATTGGTACTATGGCATACAAATTGGAGTTAATTGTGATCTTCACGAGTACACCCAAGCCTACCATTTCCAAAGAAGGTTATAGGCGACAAGATCCCAGTTCAAACTATATTGCCAGAACTTGATGAGGAAGGAAAAATCATATTGGAGCCTGAAGCCATCATTGACACAAGAATTCGCCAACTGAGGAATACATCCATTTCAGAGTATCTCATTAAATGGAGGAAACTACCGACTGAAGATTCCACTTGGGAATATGAGTCTTTTATACATAAGCATCCAGAGTTACTCAAGCGTTGCGAAAAACACTTGTCTCAAGGGGAGGGTCATGTTAAGACCTAATATTGGCTCATTACCCCTTAATTGGGGCATAATATATTAGTAATGTTATTTTATTTATGTCGGCTTTAGGCCATTAGTTGTAATTATACCTCCTAGTCTCCTATATATACCAAGGAGACATTTTCATTTTGAATCATCTTGTACTTGAATATTTAGGTGGGGTAAAAGGAGGTTGCTCCCTTGAAGAGGCTTGTTATATGAAATTATCTCTTTTTCAAGGCGTTGAGTACTTTTTCTAAGGTTTTTCTATGCTATATTGATATTTGGTTCTTAACAATGTACATCATTAACAGTCATAGTGGTGATGAAAAATACTGTTTAAAATTCATTGGTTACTTTGGAGCCACCTCCGCCACCATTGAGGTGTAGGATAGATAAAGAAGGCTCATTTGAAGCTATTGGGCCAAATGGAACTTTACCCGAACCAACTCTGAGAAAAGACTTTCCTGCACCGGAGGAATCCATTTTCTCTGACCTCGAGACCAAAGGTTTTAGGCCATAAAATCCTTCGATCACCGACTTATCAACACTGCTTCTAATTCAGGTAGTCCCTCCTCTAGTGAATTCACCTGAACAACAACTTGTTTGGCGATCAGTGATGGAATAAACTAGTGCTACTTTGTCAGGGAGTCCTCATACTCCCATATCGACTTCCGTAGGAGGGGGCATTATATCTCCTCCCCCACCTCCACCTATCAGGACCATGACTTTTTAGACTCCCGCTACTTTTAGTAGTGGCAAAAACACTTCCACAACTTTAACCATTGTTCCCTCCATTCAAAATGCATCTTACACTCCCTTTTCGTATGGGATGCCATGTTTTGAATCTAATTTAGTTCTCACCTAATCTACTCTTCATCCCATTGGTATGGGGGTAGGGAGCTCTAATGATCCCTTGCAAGGAGCTGTCGTGAGAAACACCACCCCATTCAATGCCATTCCTTACGGTGGAGGTCACATCCCTCCTTCGTCCCCTTCTCTCAGAGGCACTTTCCAGTAATCGATCGGGCCTAACACTAACTATAGTTTTTTCAGTGGAGGGAACCTTGGACCTCAATCCTACATGACTCCAGTGGGATCAATGTCGTTTTCTTTGTTCGATGCGTTTGGAAATAACTCTTTTACAACATCTTCTTTCTCGATTGGGGGAAACCCCATCTTTGGTCAAAAAAACCCTACGCAAGGTTTCTTTTCTTTGAAGGGAGCGATGACATGAGTTTACTCCTCACAAGGTCTTGGGAATCCTTGGCAGGTCTCATTTCCCTCGTAAGGGATTTCAATCGAGGGAAACCCCTCCCACACTCTATGGAATCCCGATCAAGGTTTTGTACCTAAGCCAAGAGGGTTGGCTAGGGGAATCCCCAACCAAGGTCCTTGGAGCACTGTACATGGAGAAATCCATGCAAAATCCACGTCATATAACTTTGGGAATCGACCGACGATGCAAGATCAAACACAAGTCCCTTTTTCTTAATAGGGCCACCATGGTCTCTACCAAAACCCTAGCCTGCAGTCAAAATTTTCCTAGAAACCTGGCGCCAAACAAAATCTAGGCCCCTCTTTTCATGTAAATAGGCCACAACCAAGACTACCTCAACTCTGCATTTTCCATACTTGTCGAGATTGTTAAACGACTCGATCTGTCATGATCTGTGTTGGCCCCCCATGCCGACTAAATTTCCCTCGAACATCCCTATGTTCGAAGGTAATCCTAGTGAATATCCAGGTGATCATGTGACGACATTTCACTTATGGTGCTCATCTAACTCGTTAAAGGATGACTCCATTCAGTTTCATGTTTTTCAATGCACTCTTATAGGGGTGCCATGAAATGGTATATCGAGCTCGACAACTCGAAGTATGCTTACTTTAATGACTTTTTTTTGGTTTTCTTAAACCATTTCCAATTACCAGTAAGATACAATGTCGACACCATGTTGTTTTCCAACTTTGACCAAACAAAAGCCAACCATATCTCGGATCACATCCTAGAATGGCGATGATGAAAGAGTTTTATTAAATTCAAGGTACCTCTTCAATTTTTTCTCAAGTGGTTCCTAAAGTATTTGGTTCCTTGCGTGTCCAAATATGTAGCAACGTCCAGGGTTTTTTCTGAAGAAAAGGGTATCATGAGAGCTAAAAAACCAGAGCTGATTTAGTCTCAATCTGGTATGCTATAGGAGATCTTACCCAACGCACCACGATCGACTCTGAACAAATCCAAACATAAGCCTGGGCCTCACATCAATGGAATATTTGACTCAACATAGAGCAATCCCACAAATCCATTGTCTAATCAGTTACAACAATTATCGATTCAAGAGACTGTGTCCAGCCAAACTCCTAGTTTGGTTTCCCCTGTAACCCAAACATCAAATGTACACAATGTGTAATCAACAAATCCCAAGGGTAACCAACAAATCAAGGGAAAGAGGAAACATAAAAACAAGAAGGGTAAGGGGGATAAAAAGGATTCAAATAATGTTTTCGAGGGAAAAAAAAAGAAGAGAAAGGTGAAGTTTATGTGTAAGCTTTGCACGGATGACCATTTGACTCACCAATTCCATCGGTTTGAGGAACCCGAAAATCTATTGGCACAAAAAAACCTATCATATTAGCTAACTCTTTTCTTCAAGGGAACAATATGGTTGAAGCTTCCTCATCTATGAGCATGCCTGGGGGTAGTCAGGGAACCCCCACGCCCAATAATAAAAATGGGGCCACAAACATTTATATGATGAAATTTGAAGCTCATATATCGACCAAAGATCATAACTACAAAATGCCAAAATCTGTTAAGAAGGGGAAACAATCCTCCAACCCATTGAATCCTCTTCAAATTGAGAATATAGTGGGAGAAACGATGACTTGCATCCCTAAATGTGAATTCAAAAAGACTTCTCACAACCCAAACACAAGGGATGCTCAAAATTACTCCATTGTGGAGGATCTGGCAGAAACTCCTTGTGCAATATATGCTCTAGAAGTTCTCCAAAGTTTCCCCTCACATATAAAAGCGTTGTTTCTTCCTTGGGAGTGGCTGAGACCAGTAACTTAGGAATGATTGTTTTTTACCCTACAGACCATAAACCTCGTCTTCCCCACCATGTCACTTTTTAGATAGTAGTGGCATACACCACAAAATCATTGACACAAAACTTTTTTCGTACGGTTTAAGAGGGTGCCTCGACTTGCATGATGCCATTGGCATGTTGGAAAACCACCGACCAACCTGAGTTCTCTTTGTCACCCACTTTGCTTATCATGTTTGATGGTCAATCGTTCATAACACATGGTATAATTCCCTATTTCCCCATGTAGTTGGAGGGAAAAACTGTATGCATTGAGGTAGAAGTAGTCGATGCATCTCTCGACTACAATCTTTTGTTAGGACAGAGTTGGACCTACGCTATGAAAATGGTCATATCCACCATTTTTTGGGAGTTATGTTTTCCTCATGAAGGTCGGATCATAACCATTGATCAATTATCCTTCTCCCATCCTAAAGATTCATTAGGAGCATCCACGACCCCGATGATTGACAACACGGAACCAGGTACTATCAATTTAGGTGCTGGATTGTTTCAATCTTTAATGAGGAATTTTTATTATCCATCACTCGGTAATGATATTAGGTTTGTTTCGGATGTCCCCAACCAGCCGAAGGCTGCCATTTTTTAGGTCACATCTTTTTAAATGAGTTAATTTGAAGACACATGGACTTTAACTTCCCCATTAGCTTCGATGGAAATGGGTAGGGAAGCTTGGCATGTCCATTTCCTTATCCACTGTCGAGGTTGCATACAATATTTTCCAACAAGCCTCGACCAACCCTAATCCATATCCCTCACAAGAGATAGATCCTATTCTTGAGCCTATTTGGGCTCAATACTCTCTCTCCACTCATGAACCTTTGGACTTAGTCTCTCCCTCTAACGAGGTGATCTTGGAGGCAATGATTCGGCCATATGGACTTTCCGATGATCTTCACCATAGATCTTGTTTCTTACCTGAGTTCAAGAGAATAGAGGCAGGATATTTTGTTGCGTCCATGAATCAAGATGCCCCTTGTCCTATTAACCCTCTGGCTATGCACATAATATATGCTGAGAGAAACATGGAATTTTTTTATGAAACGATTCCTATTGACATCTCCAAAGCCATTGGTGTCGTGGAAAATGTCTTTGTTGTAGTGTATTTTTCTCCCTAAGAGATTCAAATCTACACTGAATTGTTCAAAAAATTCCTCGACATTTTTGTCTGGTCTTATGAGGAGATGTCAGGCATTGATCCACGTATTTTTGAGCACGAGATCATGACTTATCTTGATTTCAAACCTATCTGATAGAAGCTTCACCTGGTCAATCCTCGCAAAGCGACGACGATAAAGGATGAAGTAAAGAAACTCATCAAGGTTGGTTTCATCTACCCTATGAAATTTATAGAATGGGTATCAAACCCTGTTCCAGTAAAAAACAAGCAAGGTACAATCTGCATATGCATGGAATTTCGCGACCTGAAAAAAGCTTGCTCGAAAGAAAATTTTCCAACCCCATTTATTGACCAGATCTTCGATGAATGTGTGGGTTGTGAGTTATTTTATTTCATGGATGGTTTTTTTTGGGTACAATCAAATTCAGATCAAGCCAGAGGACCAACATAAAATGACTTTTATTTGTGCTTGGGGTACATTCGCGTATAGAAAAATTCCTTTTGGCCTGAAGAATGTTGGAGATACATTTCAAAGGGCCATGTCGTTTGTTTTTCACGACCTAAAACACATAGTTGAGGCATATCTTCAGATGATGTTTTAGCTTAATAAAGGCTTCCTCATACTCTTTATTCCATTTAAATTTGACCCCCGTTCTCTATAAAGTTTTGATGGGACTTGCAATCTGGGAGAAACCTTCCATGAACATGCTATCATAATAAATATATCCTGGTAGATGTTCTAGAATGGCATCCTTTAAGGTGCTCATCATTAGGTGTGTGGAGGTGAAAATCCAACACCTCCTATGGGAACACTAGGTTATATACTTGATAGAAATCTTATCACCCTTCCATTTGTTTATCCTTGGCCCCTTGCCCAAGTTTTGGAGATTCGTGGTCATGTTTGACCTATTTTGGGACTTCGACAGGCTGGTCGAAGGTGGAGCGCATGTCGAAGTGGAGATCATGGGATATCAGCCCCTTTTTAGGGAAGTTTTGGGATTAGGGTTTATGTAACGGGTATGTGATGTCGGCGCATGGGTTTACCCATGTTTAGGCCCATTTTGTAATGTATAAACATAAATATAGGCGATGTAAGTAATCATGTATGGGTGTGGTGCTAGGTGCTAAGTATTGTGCTAAGTCAAAGTAATTGTAAGAGGATTTATGCATAGCGTATGTTGAGACTTGCAGAGCTAAGTGCAGGTCGTTTGTATTTCTTTGTGCACATATTGTGTAAGGAGGCTTGGTGTTGTGATCTAACTTGGGGAAGGAGGATTTGATGAGGTGCACACAGATCTCCTGTCCTCTGCGGAGTAGGGTTTTGATGCTATGTGCCTGTAATAAGCTTGATAGAAGATAATAAAGAAGATAAGAGTTGGTGGACGTAGCCCCACACTGGGGTGAACCATGTATATTTTGTGTTGTGGTTTTGTTGTGCATTATATTTGTTATGTTATTGATGTGATGTATTCTTAGTGCAATGATATATGTTATATGCATCTAATAGGATATCTTAGTGCGTAATAATGTGAATGAATGCTAGATCTGATTTTTTCTATGTGCTAAGTGTTGGATGTATTAGATCTTGTTGAATACTACGTTGCTCTGTGATTAGGGTTTATATGTGCGATGTGAATAGGGGTGAATGATAACTGCTAAGTACTTGTTAGAGTGGTGTAATTGCAGATCTATGTCCCAACTAAGGTTGTAGACACTTGAGTCCTGTAACCACCCCTGCCTCTACCTCGGGTGAGACTTCATCTTATTCGCAGGTGTTGCCGAAAGGGACGGTAGTTAGTGTTACAGGAAAACCCCCCTGCGGACAAGTGGTTTTCCTCTTGAACCCTAAATCTCTAATATCAAGACAAAAAGGTGCTAAATTTGGTCACTGACATGATTTTAAACCTATCTAAGTCAATCAAATAGAGAAAAGGAAGAAGAATGTACCTTTTTGTCAATGTTTGTCCTTGCCCAATCCGAATTGAGCCTTGATCCCCAAGCTCTTCAACAACTCCTGCAATCCAATCACAACAAAGACACAACAAATTCCTATTCTACTATGATTAGCTTGAAACCAGATCTATGTATTAAAGACAAGTTCATGTAAATAAACATAATCTTGAAGGAAATAGGAAAAGAACGTATATATTAATGAAAACAAAGAAAAGTATTTATAACCATAGATGTAGATGCATCAACTTCACCAAGCTCTCTTTGTCCAAACCCTTTGCTCAAATGATCCACAAGAAGAATGACTATACTTCACTGATTATCTCCCTTATGATATCATAAGTTTGATGTCTTCAATGTCCTACTTCCTTATGAGATCATAAGTTAGGTATCTCTCAATATATCCATCTCTTTTGCCATGAGAAGGCCTCCTTATATAATCTTGGAGAGACCCAACCACCTTAAAGATTCTTGGGATAGGTTGAGGATCCTTCTCAATCAGTTGTGGATCCTCCCTAAGATCCATCCTTGATCTCAGATTCAAATCCAACCAACTCCAGAGATGAGGAGGATTTTTCCCTAATTTTCCTCAAAAGTGCAAGATTTCCTCAAACAACCCAGCGCTCCCTCAGAATGGGGCACAGAGTGTTGCAATGCTCCCCCAAATAAGGGTAGGGAGCATTGGCACTCCCTGATAGTGGGCAGGGGAGCGCTGCCCAAAATTTCTTTAAAAAATACCTGCGCTCCCCCAGAAGGGTGCACAAAGTGCTGGAACACTCCCCAAAAGAAGGGTAGGTGGTGCTAACACTCCCTGACAGTGGGTAGGGGAGTTCTTTCCTTCAAAATTAAATTTTAAGTGGGTTTTTCCATGGTAAAATATTTGTACTCTTCATCAAATGATTTCTCCTTCTCAAACCAGTCTTTGAGGGTGTCTTTAAGTGTTCCTTGTGATGTCATTCGAGACATGGCATGGGAAATATGACTGTATGATGTCTGCGACACTTGCGAAACTTGTGGTAAAAACACAACGCTTGTGACACTTGTAACGATGACAATAGGTCATCATTGAAGTGAGTAATTTTGATGTGTAAAATATTGCCCCCCAAAGTGCGAAGTTAGAAGATGGAAAATGATGACTGAAGTACTTTGTAGACTTTTTCGAGCAAGGGTATGGATGTGGAGAACCTAGTAGAAGTTTCACAAAACCATCAAACAAATATTATGACATGTTTCAAACCCAAGGCAAGCATACCTATGCTTGGGTGATAAAGACTTGCAAGGTATGGCCGCCATAAGATACATTGCAGATCCATAATTATATTAACAAAGAGTATAGCCACCAAAGATACAATGTGGATCTATACTTCCATGACATGAACTAATCGTAGCCATGAAAAATACACAGTGGATATACGAGACGACAAGACATAGCTATAGACCAATACAAAGTGGATCTATGTAACAGTATATGTGTCAATATTCAAGAGAAGCTTCATCACAACCTGGGAAAAGTATATATAGGAGTGATCACTCAACCTAGGGTCTTCTTACTGATCTCGATGCAGTACGAATCTAACCATGTGAATAGATGTCTTTATGTAGAACATGGTAGAAACCACTTGATTAGCGGTCAATGAGGTAAACTGTTAACAAGTGCGAGGGAAATAACCATTGATGTCAATGATTCCCAAGGTACCCTAGTACAATCCAACGAATGTGAATAGATGAGATGAAGTAAAACATCCATGGAATCATCCGATCATATGGTCAATGATGTAAACCCATTTTCGAAAGAGAGGAGGCCTGGCATTAAGGCAAACAGGTCCCAAGGTACTAACTGGTTTCTAAGTCTAGTTCCTGGGTAATGTGTTGAATTCGACAAGAACAGACTCGTCACAGGAGGGCCTTAATGTATCCCCCATAAACAACATGAAACTGAAACAAAGATGTAAATTGGTAGATCAAATGAACATGGACTAACACAGGTATTGAAACAGGATATTTGTGATGGTTGACTCTCAAGGCAAATACTTCCCTTGAGCACTGAGGCACGACAACATAAATATGACCTGGACCAAAACATGATGATGCAATGGACACTGTGACTTTCTTTGGGTGACCCAAAGGAGTAAACAAACTCAAAGGATTGGTTCAGTGCAGAGGTTCAACACATTAAAATGTATGCAAAGACAAAGTGTCGTGTTCAAGGGCGACTGTAAGAGTGATTGGTGATGTTTTCAAGAATTGCTTTCCTTGCTTCCTTCAATTTCTTCCCCCGTCTAGATAGACGGGTACCTCTTTTTAATTTAACAAGATCGAGGAGGGTAACACATTCTCAATATAACTTACCTTCAATAAGTACCTCTTCCTTTGTTTAACGAACTGGAAGAAGTAAGGGTTCAATCCCATATGGGCCCCTCAATGTATATTTTTTAACGAGTCCAGAGAAGGTAAACTCGATGATTTTTCATGTTTAGAGAGTCTTAAAAGAAAATAAAGATGACTCCAGGGTTGTACTTTTAATAATGTTAGTCTTGAAAGGCCAAAAAAGAGATAAACTACTACTCGAAAGACACCATTTCAAACCTTTTAACGAGTGTGAAAGGAAGAAAGATCACTCAACAATCTTTTCATGTTTAGAGAGTTTGAAAAGAGCTTAAAGAAGACTCTAGGGGGTTCCTTTTCATATAACCTTTACGAGTCTGAAAAAGTGATAAAAGTCTACTCGGTTACATTCTCATGTTTTTTCGAGCATGAGAAGGAACTAAGACCATGCTCGTTATTGGTTTCATTTTTTCACAATCTTGAAAAAAAAAAAATTATGCTTGTAAATTCCCAACGTAATTTCCAAAGGTTGGGATACCCATGGATGGTTGGTACTCTGCCCCTAGCTTGAAAATTTAGTTTCATAAATCCAGAATGATAATAAAAGGCTGGAGACATGCCCCCCAAAGCTTTAATTCATTCACCGATGTTGAGGTTGTCACCAATTTCTGTACTAGATGGAGAAAAAGTATAAAGGTGGATGAAATGAAGGTTAAAAAATGAGACGTAATGAAAGACTCGATTGGGTATGAGAGGTGATGGTTTCATTTTTTAACAATCTTGACACAGTAAAAGAACTATGCTTAAATATCCGGGTTCAATCCCCATATTTCTGTTTCATTTTTTAATGAGCATGCTACAGAGAGGAAAACTGTGCTCATAATCTTTGTTTCATCTTTTAACGAGCTTTCCACAAAGAGGAAAACTATGCTCGTGGCTTCTTCTTGATCATGGTTTCCAAGAGGATAATTCTATGGAAGGAAACCATGTCAAGGGACAAAACTCAGTCATGGCTTCCTAGAGATCTTCACTAGATGGAAGAACAATGCTATGGAAGGAACACATGTCGAGGGTTGCGACATGAGTAAGGAGATTAGGCTCCAATAGCCCTATTGAAAAGATAACCATGTCAACTACCGGATCTAAGTCATCGGAAGTTGAAGTCATGGGAGACAACACCACATAATTTACCTATGGCAGGGGTGATACCGACTACATATAAGACCTATTTAGGGAGGTCATTGGGTTGATGGTCAAGTCAGGGCCAATGAATGAAATTTGATCAATAGTCACCATTCTCCCATCACGAGGGAAAGATATTAAATGAAAGAGAGTGGACACAATAGATTTCATGGCATAGACATAATCTCTCCCAAGGAGTAAATCGAAATCCAAGGGGTCCTGGACTACCATAACAACAATAAAGATAGTTTTCCCTCCCAAAGTTATGGGAAACTGAGGAAGGATCCCTAAAGGGTGACTGGTTCTTTTGTTAAAAGAAAATGGAGTTTAGGTAACTAGAACAAGCTGAGGATAACCCAAAGCTTTTGAAGCAATAGAGGACAAAATACTAACGGACTAACCTTCATCTATCAACGCATGAGGAACGTCCCGACCACAAACTTGTACTATAATCTTGAAAGGAATGTGAGAGGGAAGACGAGTTCTAGTTAGCACACCCCAATCAAAGAGGATGGTCTCATTACTTGGAGGGGGTTTCTCAAGAGAGGGAGGAATTCCCCCCAGCACGATAGATTCTGTATCAACGAGAAAAACTTGGGCAGAATTGGGTTTACTCTCTAGCGGGAGAGTAGGATTGATTGATAGTGACATCAAATCGACCAATTAGGTTTCATTCTCCAAGGGGAGAATGGGGTATAAAGGTGGAAATAGATTGATCACTTGGGTTTCACTCTCTAATGGGAGAGCAGGATCGACCGAACATGGGATCAGATCAACCATTTTATCAACTGGTTCAACTAAGGACATGACCAGATTGACGACATGATCAACCAGACTGACCGATGAAGGGACTGGAGCAACCACTTTGCACTCATTAGAGGAGGAGTGGGATTGACCGCGTTGGCACTCTTCAGATGAAAGGTGGAACTGACCAATGACGGGAATGGATCAATCAATTGGGTTTCACTTTTCAGATGAAAAGTGGGGCTGATCGATGACGGAACTGGATCAGCTACTTTGGTTAGTGGTTCAACCGAGGATGAAACTAGATTGACCACTTGATCAACCAGACTGACCTTGGATGGAACCGGATTGACCATTCCATCAACTAAGGATGGGTTGGGGGAAATCGTATGATAACCAGTTGGAAGTTGAATATTTTCCAAAAGAGAAGAAGCCTCATCCATACGAGGACAAAGGTGAGAATAATGATCACCTTCACATAACATACAAGGAAATTTGATAGTTGTCTTCTTCTTACCAACCTTAATGTCACTAGTTGACGAGGCGTCACCAACATGTCTAGTAGGGGTCTATGAATTGGAGGACCACATTTATAAGACCTTGGGAAGACTAGGGAAATCTCTCAAAAAGTGGTCACCCTCACAAAGACTGCAAGGGAATTTGGGTTTCGGATTCTTCATTTTAATCTTGTCGACCTCATCAACACTCCCAGTATGATTAATAGTAGATGGTTGCTTGGATCCAACATCTAATATGGTTGGAGGCTTGGTCCTTTTCTGGTTGTTCTTGTTCTCTTTTTTTTTCTTCTTCTTCTTATCAAACTGGCTACTCGCTTTAGAGATTTCACTAGGCAAAGAAGGAGAAAATTCGACATGAGGTTGATGTGTGGTTGGTGTGCTTACATCTGAATCACCTACATTCGATATCACCAGAGTGGAAAAACACCATACCGATAACCCAATTGTGAGACCTGGAAGGCTCAAAGTAGTGATGTAAGGAGGACCAACATTTCTATAAGAAGGAAAAACAAAGGTTTCCCCTGGCAAAGGGGTTCCTTCATTGGTCATTCCGGTAACTGACGCCATAAAAAATAAAGATCCAACTTAGATTCTGCTAGGGAGAACAAACAACACACGCTAAAAATCTAGTAAGCAAACAAGCAAACAAAACCTTCTCACAATGATCACACTAGTTGGGGATGAAATCCAATGTCGCGGGAACAAAGTAAGAGGGGGCTGAGATAGAGTGGGCGGAAAAGTTACATTGACAACCTGCTTAATTTTGATGTGTAACAGTTAGGGTTTTGTTGGTGCGTTGTTGAAGCATTGAACCCTGCGTCTTCCCCTATGCCAACAAATGGCTACGTTGCTTGGAACTGAAACTACTATTGCTGGGACCTAAAGAAAATAAAGCTATGTGCATAGATCTATGCTTTAGTGTGCAGTATTGATTTGTGAAGCTCTGTGCTAAGAAGATAAGTCCAATATGAATAAAAGAGGTAATATCTTGAAGCTTTGTGCTCTGAGAAAGGTAAGATAATTGAAATTTTTTGTTTCGAAACAATGAATCTAGGTATGTTTGATCAATTTTGTCCTAGTATGAAAACTAGGGTACAGTTAGAAGAAATAATATGTGATATGAATAGATCTATTAGAAGCAATGAAAGATATGTTATTCCTATGCATAGAAAGAATGTTTGGACTAACAAATGGATGTAGGATCCTAGAAAGAATTTTTTGCAGGTTAGTTACTGTGATCCCAGTGCGCAGTACAGGAAAGGTTGGGGATCTCTTAAGAGAAAGAGAGGATCAACCCTTTGTTATAGCTACAGAAGACCAATACATATTGATAAGGAATGCCCTGGTAGAATACCTAGTTTTCTTTGGTGTAAACCTATGGACCATGAAGTTTTGGATTGTCCTAGAATGATTGCTAAAGTTGAAAAGATGAATATTATGAAATAAGAAAACTATGAGATAGGCCAAGAAACTAAGGATATGATAGAACCCCAGAAACAATCAAAGACTGTATTGCTAAAAATGAAAGAAACCTTGAATGATCACATAAATATCAACTTATCATAGGTATTAAAAGAGAAAGAGTACATAGAAACAAGAATAGGATACTTTGACATAGACTGTGTCCTGGATGAAGAAAAATAGGTGAATATCATGACATAAAGAACTTGGGAAATTTTGGGAAAGTCTGCTATGGTTCCTTCATTAGGAGGAATAGGATTATTTAGAGGAAAGTTGATAACCTTATGTGAAATACTTACCTAGATATCTATGAGTGCTCATGGAACTTTGACAAAAGAATAATTTGAGATCGTTAAGTTTGTTGAGAACAATGCTCCATTTGCTATCCAGCTAAGAAAAACCTAGATTGAGAAAGATTATATGCGAAGGAAATAATAGGAGGAGGATCTAGAACAAAAAAACAAGAACTATGAGATTTCATGGCTAGGAGAATAGCGCACTTACTGGAAGAACAAGAGAAACAGTTGAAGCTACTAAGGATGAAATATATGGATGTCGAAGTTGAAAGGACACAGGAAGATTGGAGACACCTGTCTTTACAAGAGAGTAGAGCACCTACCCCATAAAGAGAAGAAGTATTACCCTTGAACCCTATGAAAGACCCTCCACAGTGAAACGTTATCATGCCAATAGGAGATAAGAATGACAATGGAAAGAGGAAACCAATGATTCAGATCACAGGAAAGAAGGCCTAAAAGCTCAGTAAGAAGAGGGAAAAGTTAGAAAAATTACAAGAAGTTCCAGAGAATACTTCGCAGAAGAAAGGTTTCCAAAACTCGAACTTCACCATAATATCAATACAACATAGATTGAAACTTCTCCATGACGAAGCAATATGATCGTTGGAGGCAATATGACTGTTCAATCGATGCTCCTAAATGGTTAGGAAAGCATTTATGGCCTGAAAGTTCGCCATTGGACCATTGGGACCATGCCATAATGGATGGAATTGCATTGAATAATGCTTTATGACTCATTGAAAGAAATTGTTACGACAACATATATTTATCCCGTCGAGCGTTTCACTAAGAACAATTTTTCCAATTGTGATTATTCGAGCCCAAAGAGAACTAGTTGATTTTGCGTAGTGACCATTGAGACCTCACCATCCATTTTGTTACATTGAGTATTGTTCACTAACCTGAGATATCCAATCTCAAGTGTGCATGTCAGAAGAAATTATCACAACAGAAAAATCCATTGAAGAGATTCTAATAAAGCTCATGGTCGAGAAGGTGATGTCAACAGGCATCCAATCCTTATCGACACAAGGAGTGCAAGCCTCCCCGTCGACTACTCATGAATCTGGACGATCCCGAGATGCGACCGAGAAAAGAGCCAAGCATCGTGATGACTTGGCAAATGCGAAGATAATTCCATCCATCCTACCCAACTACATCCCACCCTTGTCCAGTGTGGTGATTCCTGACAGTGTCCCGAGGGACTTCGACTACACAGTCATCACTGCGTACCTCCCGAAGGGAATACAAGCAGTCATATCACAGTTGGAGAGGATTCCAACCTTGAAGATCAGTGACTATAACCTAGGAGACCGCAAGAGGTATGGCATGCTCGAACCTCACAAATATTTGACCAATACAAAGGGGAATAAGTTGAATATAATCCCCCAACCATGGACTATGGACATTGCAAGGTCCACTGTCTTGAACGTGATGAAGATACCACATTTTGGAAGGCACTAGGAGGTTAATGTGTGCGCTAAGATCCTATTGTTGTGCTGTCATGGTG
Source organism: Picea sitchensis (assembly GCA_010110895.2). NCBI lineage: Eukaryota > Viridiplantae > Streptophyta > Pinopsida > Pinales > Pinaceae > Picea > Picea sitchensis. Next base: position 34,462 of record SNQJ01S0033282.1, read on the forward strand.
GGTATATATGGTTAGATAGACGCATCACCATTGATCCGGCATTGATCCATAGGATCAACGAATTGAGCATGTAAGGACCAAACCCACAAGAATTTTATCCAGGGAAGGTTGCAGACCATGCCTTGGAACAGAATATCAAAGACACCTACGACGATGTGGAGAAAGGGACGCAAGGCTACAAGGTAGCCTCCATTCATAATGGTACAGTTCACCTTGCTTGCCAGTTGATTATTGGTAAGCTAGTATGAAAGAACAGACCCATGCAGGTCACAGGGTTTGTCGTTGACCTTGCAGAAAAATGAGTGGAAGGACTAGATATGAATTGGGCCAGTTACCTATTCAATCAGTTAGAACTGGATTGTCGCGAACCTTAGGATCAAGGCTATGAGTTCCATTTTAGCTGGCTATTGATCCTCATCGCATTCACTTCTTGGGAGATGTCGGAAGGTGCAACCTTCCCTGACATTGAGCCGTTTGAGCCACCATCTTCGAAGTTCACCACACTCTGGTATTCGAGCGACATGGGGAAACAATGGAAGTCAAAAGAAGTATTTCGTACCTACTAATTGCAGTTGAAGAGGGAGATTGAGTCTTTCCCTCGTATGACATTGAGCACCCTGGATAGGTTCAGGGACTTTAAGAAGTTCTGCGCCAATAAGCATTTTTTATATATTATTGTGCACACAGACGAAAGTAAAGAAGAGATTCAGTCCTACTACAAGCTCATAGAGGAGGACCTGGAAGAAATCACTAAGGAATGGCCTGCAGAGTTCTTTATACCAGTCGACCAGGAAAAACTGTCTGACCCCAATCTCATTGGAAGTCCAGTGGTTACTTGCGAAGAGTATGATGTACCCAACAGTAGCAAGAAGAAAAAGAATGAATATGTACATGAAATACACAACACATCAGAAGAGACTACATCAGATTCACCTAGCAGAGGAGGAGATGACGAAGTGGAAAAAGAAGAGAAAGAAGGGGAAGAAGACAAGAAAAAGTAGGGCGAAGTAACACCACCTAGGAACCCCCTTGAAGACGCAGAGACATCTAAGAAATGAAAGGTTTCCCTAACAAAACCTACATTGCGGAAGAAGTCCAAAGCGAGTAAGCCGAAGCTGTAGACTATACTCACAGTCAATGACTTCGACTTAATTATCGTGGTTGTATCAGATCCCTCATAATATATTTTGTAGAGAACTGAAGCCAAACAAGAAACCATGTATGACAGGATTGGAGAAAGGATGAGAGAAGTACAACAAGCCCTTCACTCTAGCCACGCAGTGTCCACTGCACCCCGACCACCAGAAGAACCAGAGTTGGGAGATGAGCTTGCCCAATTCCACAGAATAGCTTATGCGATCGAAGCTCACCTTCTTCGTGTGCAGGAAGAAAAGTAACAAGCCACAGTGGCCCTGAAGCAAGAACAAGAGGAAACCATAGAGCAACGTTGAGTTGCGCAACAAGAGAAGGACGACCTCCAAATCAGGTTAGAAGTGGATAGAGCACGGATCCAGAAGGAGAAACAAAAACTACTCACAAATTAGGTTGGATTTAGAGAAGTAGACCACAGAGCACTTCACTCTATGACAGGGTTAGAGAAAATGGAGGAAGACCCGGTGGAGAATCAAGTGGCGAAGCTTGTTGAAGCCATTCAACAGCTTCAATAGAGAATAACAGAATTGGATCTACAAACAGTGCCAAGCACTCCACAGGAAGTGCAAGACCAGAGAAAAGAAACTACCTAAATCATAGTTGAAAGGATCAAAGCATTAGCTATGGAATGTAAACATCTAAGCAGTCGCAGTGCGTAGAATTATGAGAACCTTACTGAGGACCCTGAACTGAAAACACTGGAGTCATAACTCCAGGAAGCAAACAACAAGAAACAATAGTACATGCGTATTTAAATCCATTTTCATTGATTGAGCGAATGCAAATATCGCAAGAACAAAAAATGGACGAACAATAGGTCCATGAAATACAAAGCAAAGTCATGGAAGTGACTCAGAAGCTATAGCCAGTCCAGTATGAAGCTTGCCTACTTTTTGAGGAGATTGAAGGCCTAGGAGTAGAGATGGAACGAGTAGTCACTTTGGTAGAATAGCGCTTAGAGGGACCTGTGAACAAGGAAGTTATTCAAGAGTTCGTCGAGCAGGAGGCCTTGGTTCAGCAACAGGTTGAAGCAGCTCAAGCCAAGCTCTAGGATTTTGAGGCGGATTTACCTAGACCAGAGTGACTTGGGATGAGTGTTGGGGGCCTGTTGGCCCTTAACCAAGTTTTGGATATCCTTGGTCATGTTTTACCTCTTTTGGGACTTCAACAGGCTGGTCGAAGGTGGAGCGCAAGTTGAAGAGGATATCATGGGATCTCTGCCCCTTTTTAGGGCAGTTTTGGGATTAGGGTTTATGTAACAGGTATGGGATGTCAGCCCATGGGTTTACCCATGTTTAGGCCCATTTTGTAATGTATAAATAGAAAGCTAGGCGATGTAAGTAACAATGTATGGGTGTGGTGCTAGGTGCTAAGTGAAATTAATTGTAAGAGGCTTTGTGCATAGTGTATGTTGAGACATGCAAAGCTAAGTGTAGGTCATTTGTAGTGCTTTGTGCAAAAATTGTCTAAGGAGGCTTGGTGCTATGATCTAACTCGGGGAAGGATGATCTGGCGAGGTGCGCACAGATATCCTGTCCTCTATGGAGTAGGGTTTTGATGCTCTGTGCCTGTAAGAAGCTTGACATAAGATAATAAATAAGAGAAGAGTTGGTGGGCGTAGCCCCACACTGGGGTGAACGACGTATATTCTATGTTGTGGTTTCTTTCTTCATTATAGTTGTTATGCTATTGATGTGATGTATGCTTAATGCAATGATATATGTTATATGCATATGATAGGATAACTTAGTGCTTAATAATGTGAATGAATGCTAGATATGATCAATTTCTATGTGCTAAGTGCTGGATGTATTAGATCTTGTTGAATACTGCACTGCTCTATAATTAGAGTTTATATTTGTGATGTGAATAAGGGTGAATGATAACTGCCAAGTGCGTGTTAGAGTGGTGTAATCACATATCTGTGTCTGAGCTAAGGTTGCAGACACTTGATTCCTGTAACCACCCCTGCCTATACCTCGTGTGAGACTTCATTTGCTTCACATGTGTTGTCGAAAGGGCCAGTAGTTAGGGTTTTGTTGGTGCGTTGTTGAAGCATTGAACCCTGGGTCTGCCCTTGTGCCAACAAAACCATCAATCAATGCATCAAAAACAAGAGGAGCAATCGATTATATTCTATTTTTTTAGAATTATCCACATTGTTTGATGATCTGGCATCACGTTCTCATAAGAGAACCAATCATGTCACCCATCTATGAATAATATTTGAGAGGTGTTGCTACTATCAGATTCGCTTGAATCCAAACAAGTGCAGTTTTTGTGTGACATCGGGACACTTATTAGGTTTCATCGTGTCAACAAAAGGGATCATGGTCAATCCTATAAAGGTTGAGGAAATAGTTCAATTGCTTCCCCCAGCTTGAGAGTCTACAGGGGAAAGAAACTTTTCTTCGGCATTTTGTTGCTAATTATGTGAGATTACTAAAGGGATCATGTGTCTCTTGAAAAAATGGGTCCCATTCTATTCAGATGAAGCAGCTCGACGCTCTTTCGAAGTGTTGAAACGAGCCCTGACGTCTGCCCCTCTTCTTAGTCCTCCATATTATGGCAAGGATTTCTTATTGTATTTGGTTTCTGCAGAGTCCACTATCAACATGGTCTTGTTCCAAGAGGACGATGCGCTTGAGGATCATGTTATATACTATATTATCCGAGGCCTAGTTGGATCGGAACTCAACTACTCACTTGTTGAGAAACTTGCTTTAGCAGCGCTTCACGATTTCCAACGGTTCCATCATTATATTTTACTTCGCAAGACCATTGTCGTAGCTATCATCAATCCTTTTCAACATGTGTTAACATGACGGGTCATCGGTGGAAAAATTAGTTGATGGATACTTATCATGAAATATTTTGACTTGGATTTTGTTTCAAAGAAATCTAAAAAGTCCCTAGTATTTGTTGAACTAATCTCAAAACTTTCGGTTGAAAGTGGTGATATTTCTCCTGAAGAGTCACTGTTCAATGATAATATTTTTCTTATCGCGTCATCATACCCTTGGTATGGAGATATACTTTTGTATATTCATACTTTTAAGTGCCTTTCTTATTATTCTCACGACGAGCGTCGATGAATCCTCCACCAAGTACGAAACTATCTCATCCTCAATGACACTTTATATCGTCGAGGAGTGGATTTCATTCTCCAATGATTTCTTACTCACGAAGAAGCAGAGCTTGTTTTAAATGACTGTGACATAGAAACATGTGGTGGTCATCTGTCTGCATTGGAGACAGCCAAAAAGTTTTTCACACTTGATACTTTTGGCCCTCATAAATCAAATATTGTGTTGAGGTAGTCAAGAAGTGTCACCCATGCCAGATCTTCTCTCGGAAGATGCAGACACACCCAGCTCCTATGTGTTGGAGTTACTTCACACACACCCTCGATTTATTTTTCCTAAGGTTTTCCCTCGTTTATTATTCATTATTCTGTCTCCTATATTTAGGAAGAATATTTCTCCAGGGAGAATATTCTCTCCAATTTTCACTTCAGTTTGATCAGTTGAGTGGAGTCTAGATGCTACATTGGGATTATCACCATGCATCATTGGTATCATCACCAACTAATGAAAATTGTATTTGGTATCATCACCAGAATATCAAATTACCCATGATTCCCTGATCTCTTCCTCACTTGACTCTGTTTCAGTTAGTTAACTAAAGATTGATAGACTAGTTAACTCATCTAGGTGGCAGTTCACTCCCGTAACTGCCCGAGAGACTAGACTAGATGGAAGTTTACTTCCGTAACTACCGGTGTGTGTCCAAATCATTCTATACCACCACTATGGTGCATTATCTTCTCCTCTAGTTTGCATTTGTTGAGTTATACTGAGTATATCATGTGTAAATTATTCATTATTCATTCGATTAATGAGAATTCTTCCATTCTTTCTCTCTTTCTTCTTCTTTCTTAATTTCTCTTTGTAAATGTGTGTTTTATTTTCTAGATAGATATATTTTTTGTAGGTTCAACACATTTACATGTTATCAGAGATGATGGACTGCTAATAAGAAGACACACCGAATTATTTTTGTGGGTACCAAATATTGAAGACAACGGAAAAAAATGAAATTCCCAAAAGAATTCATTCTTACACCTTACAATTACTTTGCATGGAAGGAGAGGATGATCATGAATCTTTGAAGAAGATGATTTTATAGTTTAACCATGAACATGGAAATAGAACCAACATCAGCCATAGAAAAATCCAAGTATCTAAATCGAATGGATGAAGCATTCAGAACAATTTGTAGTCTCATTTCTCTCGATCTCCTTTTTCACATATCTTCCTGTAAAACCCCCAATGAAGCATGGACCACCATGGAATGGATATTTGGAAAACTATATGATATGAGGGGAAACTTTCTCGAGGTGTAATTACTCACATTGGATCCAAAAATCTTCGACAATCTCCAAGATTTCTTTACAAACTTTAAGGATTTACTGTCGCAACTCAAGGGTTGCAGGGTTGATAAATTTAAGGAGAAACAAATGGTTCTCACCATTATCTCAAAATTTGGTCCTTAATTCTCAGTGTTTGTATACACATTCCATTCAATCAAATTTGCCTTTTGAGCCACCTAGAATATGCCTTCTCTTGAGGAATTTATTGAATCCATGACACAAGAACAGACCAAGCTCATCAACATGGGAAAAATAAAAGACCCAAAGGCACATGCACTTATTGTTCAATATGAAAGTGATCATCAATATCAAAAATATAAATATAAATACAAAAGGAAATCACATGCAAATCCGAAGAAGGAAGAGTACTCAAAACCCTTCACCGATGCCTCCGGATCCAAAGGTGGTAAGGGAAGAAAAGGGGTGAAATTCACATACTTCCATAAAGGATTCGATCCAGAATCCACATGTATGAAAAAAAATAGATATAATGACTCAAATACTTTAGAAAAATAACTTTGGAGATTTCATCTCCGAGGTTGCGAAGAAGAATAAGCTAGAAGATCATAATCCCAAGAAAGTCAATTCTAGCCATGCCTTGATTTCCATCAACTCCTCACCTAATGCTTGGATCATAGATTCAAGAGAATAACATAACATGGCTGCCAAAAATTCAATCTATTATTCATTGGATGCATGAAAAGGTCCTCCTATTTTGATGGGGGATAAATCTCTAGTCAAGGTCACCGACAAAAGAAGGATTCAACTCACCAATGAAAGATTATAGAATGTGTTGCATGTTCCCAAACTTTCCGTCAATATTATCTCCATGTATCAGACGAAAAATTCTGGCACCGAAAATAAATCCATATTCACACCTGATGCAATGGAAATCTATGACATGTAAACCAATTCCAGGGTTTCCACTGGTGAGGTAAATCATCAATCTAGATTTCATACATTTTCTGAATTTATTGAACCAAATTTTGCATTAATGCTTACCCATGCTGATGAAAGTAGTAGGATATGGCACGAAAGGTTTGGGAATTTAAATTTCATATATATTCAACAACTTATAAATCAAGTATTGGTTGATGGTCTACCAGACATCCATTTCTCCAAAGGAATGTGTGAGGGTTGCGTTCTTGGAAAACACCCTCAAGAGAAATTCGACAAAGGAAAGACTCATAGAGCTTCCTCTCCTTTAGATATGACCCATAGTAACCTCATGGGCCCTTTTCTGCATCCATCAATAAACAAAGAAAGGTACATGTTCATTTTTTTTGATGATTTCTCAAGCTTCACATGGATTTTCTTAGGAAAAATTCAGAGGTCTTTCAATACCTCAAAGATTTCAAAGCCCTGGTTGAGACACAGTCAAGAAAGAAAATCAAAGTCCTTTGAACTAATAACGAGGGAGATTATATCAACCACGAGATCCATAATCCTTGTTATGAGGCAGGGTTTTATTTGCAGCACATAGTTTAATATACACTATAGAAAAACAAAATTGCCGAGTGGAAAAACAGATTTCTAAAATATATGGCATCTTGCATGCTACATCCAAAGTCACTTCCACAGAGATGATGGACCGAAGAAATTAATTGTGAAACCTACATACAAAATATATCTCTCCATAGATATTTCAAGGATAAGACCCCCTACAAGTCTTGGAGCGGCCTCAAACCGAAAGTGACCCACTTTCACATTTTCGGTTCACATGCATGGGCCCAGATTCCCTCTAAAAATAGGAAGGAACTTGATCCACAGAGCACATGGTGTATTTTTGTTGGATACCTCGACGATGTGAAGGGATATAGACTCATTGATATTTCCTTGGACCAACTCATAATTGAGCATAGTGTCCAATTTTAGGAAAGTGTCTTGCATGTACCTCAACAACCGCATGCAGACACCTTTGTTCTTCCACCTGTCATAGATGATGAGAATGCACATACCGACTCTTCTTCAGAAGAGAGTTATGAATCAAAGGATTAAGATGATCCATATACAGAGTTAGTGCAATAAGATGTAGATTCGGTGAATCCATATGTAGATGCAGAGCCAGAGAAGAGGCCCAAGTGGGCCAAAACTACTCTTTAGGATGCAGGGGATCTTGTTGGTGATCTAGTCGATACTAGGAGGAATCGATCTAATTTCTAGGAGCCTCCTCTTGAAATTACTTTCACTAAACCATTGCAACCCAATAATATTTTCTTGGTTCAGTCTTCAGATCCACATTCTTATGGGGAGGCTGTTAGAAATCCCTTTCTTGAATCCGCCATGCAGGAGGAGTGAAACTCTCTCCTTAAGAACAAGACTTGGGATCTGGTTCCCCTTCCTTCTGGAAGGAACCTTGTTAGGTGTAGATGGGTGTACAATACCAAGAGCATAGAGGATGAAAATATTAGCAGATATAAAGACAAACTTGTTTCCAAAGACTTTCACCAGGTACATGGCATTGACTATGATGAGACCTTCGCTCTAGTAGAAAATATGGAGTCCATATGTTTGGAACTTTCCATTGCGGCAACCAAGGGATGGGAAGTCTATCAGATGGATGTGAATAATGCATTTCTTCATGGCAATCTCTCTGAGGAGATATATATGGAGCAGTCCCAGGTATTTATGCAGGATTCATCTTTGGTATGTCAACTGAAGAAGTCTCTTTATGGCATCAAGCAGGCTCCGAGGGCATGGTATGCCAATATGGACTTCTACCTTTTGTCACATAACTTTGTACGTTGTAAAGAAGAACCAAATTTTTACATGCACAAGATGGTTGATTCATTTCTACTCTTAGTTCTGTATGTTGATGATTTGTTGATCATTGATTGCTCGACTTCAGCGATTGCTGCAGTCAATAGGATTCTGCATGACAGGTTCTTGATGACGGACATGGGTATGCTACACTTCTTCCTTGGACTTGAGATCATTCAGGATGCATCAGACATCAAATTGTCTCAAGCCAAGTATGCAGGAGATATCCTTGAGAGATTTCACATGGAAGACTGCAATTCTGCTCCGACTCCTTTCCTATCAGAAGTTAAACTTGAGGATCGTGGAGAGACACTCCATTGGTTGAAAACACATTGTACAAAGAACTAGTGGGGAGCTTGTTGTATCTCACACAATCCATACTAGACCTATCCTATGTAGTTGGCATAGTCTCTAGATTCATGAAGGATCTGCATGAGCTACATTGAAAGGATGCAAAGCATATACTTCGATACGTACAGGGAACCATCACCTTTGGGATTCATTATGCATCAAAATCTACATTGGATCTCATCATGTTCATTGATTCTGACTGGGATGGCGATAACACTAATCACAAGTCCACATATGGTACTCAGTTAGTCTTGGTTACAGGCCTATCTGTTGGTCGATAAAGAAGAAGGCTTATATTGCTCTATCTTCAGCCAAGTAAGAGTACAGAGGGGTAGTTAACATAACCATTTAGGATATGTGGCTACAACATTTTTTCACTGAGTTGGGAATTGAGTTTCACCAGCCGATCATCATATGGTGTGACAACCAGAGCACTCTGAATTTCTGGAGAGATCCAGTTCAGAGGCAGTAGATGAAGCACATCGAGATCCACATGCACTACATCTGGGACTTAGTATGGGAGGGATCATCAACCTCCATTTCTTTCCTTCAGCAGAACATGCTGCACACATCTTCACCAAGACCTTCACTGATCAGAAGTTCCATTCTCTGCAAAGTCATATTGGAGTGGACACAATTGCCTAGAAACTGTCAATTCTTCTTTTTACATACATTGTACCTTGAGCGGGGGGGGTGCCCATGAGGTTTTCCCTCTTTCCTCATTGTATTTCATTGTATCTTTTGTATTTGGGTACCTAACATGGCCTCGTTGCCCAGACCCATTCTTTATTTTCACCATAGTGATGTTCAGGGGGGCTGTTGGAGTTACTTCACACACACCTAGGATTTATTTTTCATAAGGTTTTTCCTCGTTTAATAGTCATTATTCATTCTCCTATATTTTAGGAAGACTATTCTTCTAGGGAGAATATTCTCTTAATTTTTCACTTTAGTTTGATCAGTTGAGTGGAGTCTAGATGCTACATTGGGATTATCATGAAGCAACATTGGGATGATTACCAACTAATGTGCATTTTCCTTGGTATCATCACCAGACTAAAGCATTACCCATGATTCTTTGATCTCCTCCTCACTTCACTTTGTTTCATTTAGTTAACTGAAGACTGATAAACTAGTTAACTCAGCTAGGTGGTAGTTCACTCCTGTAACTTCCCGAGAGTCTACTATAGGTGGAATTTTACTCTTGTAACTACTGGTGTGGGTCCAGATCACTCTAGACCACCACCATGGTGCATTGGATTCTCCTTTTGTGCACATTGGCTGAGTTAAATAGAGTATATCATGTGTAAATTATTCATTATTCATTCAGTTAATGAGAATTCTTCCATTCTTTCTCTCTTGCTTCTTCTTTCTCAATCTCTCTCTGCAAATGTGTGTGCTATTTTCTAGCTAGATCTATTTTTGTTCAGGTTCAACACATTTACACTGTGTTCCTATTTATTATTTTTGGGCCCTTCACCAAGTGGGCGATTGATTTCACTGCATGTCAGTCGGTTTTTTCCAGGGGCATTGCTATAACATCGTAGCAGTAGACTAATTTACTAAGTGGGTTAAAGCTATGCCTACATTTAACAATGGCGGGGAGACGATCACCCTATTCATTTTTAACCAGATCATAGCCAGGTTCAGTATTCCAAAGGGGATTGTCATAGACCATGGTAGTCTCTTCTAGAACAAAATGATGTTTGAATTAACATCAAAATTAGGGTTAAAGGAGGAACATTCATCACTATATTACCCATAAGAGAATGGTCAGGTAGAAGCTGTGAATACGTCTCTCAAGACTTTTCTTCGGCCAATTCAAATTCAAATTTGATGTTGTATTCGACACTTTGGGATGATCGAACTTCAATAAATACTGCGACTGGTTTTTCTCCTTTCCAACTCATTTACGGGATGAAGGCAGTATTTCCCATTGAACGTCAAATCCCTTCTCTTAAGTTAGCAGTGGAACTACTTCTCGACACTACACTACTTGAGGAATGTATTTTATATCTTAAGTAGCTCAATGAACAATGTCGAGATGCAGCATTGGCTAATGAGGCTCGTAAACAACGGGTCAAGTGTTAGTATGATCGGTCCATATTCCCTCGAATTTTCTCTGAAGGTGATATTTTCCTAGTATACGACCAAGACAAAGATCCCTTGGGGGTATGCAAGTTCAAACCCATGTGGTTCAGACATTTCATTGTGAAAAAATTATTAGAAAAGGGTTCTTATTATCTGTTTGATTGTGAGGGTAATGCCTATTGTATCCTAGAAATGGGATCTACCTTAAGAAGTATTACACTTAGGTCGGTCATCTGAGTGTGACTTCTTGTATGTATGTATAGTTTTTTTATACATTATTTTATTTTTGTTTTATGGACGTGTATTCATTATGTTTTCTTTTTCACTGTGGAAGATGTCAAGTGAATTTGAAGTCTATGTTGGGTTCATGGATGGTGTTAGCAGACAGACTCGGAGGCTTGCTTCCGCAGCTTGGGTGATTTTTACACCTTATGGTCAGTTGCTATATTTTGAAGGTATTTGTTTAGGTGAAGCAAGAGATAATGTTGTTGAGTACGGTGCAGTGATAGAATTACTACGTGATACCTTGTCACATGGTATTTCTCACCTCCAGGTTTATTTAGATGCTCAACTGGTCATGTCCAAGTTAAATGGGGTATATCGCATTTATGACCCCACCCTTCACCGACAATTCCTTAGGGTACGTCTCTTAGAATTATATTTTAATTATATTACTTATATTCATGTTCCTAGGATATCTAAAAAACTAACTGATACTTTGGCTAATCAAGTATTAGATTGCCATGTTGCTGACATGTAAAATTAAAACACACACATACACATGTAAATACATTTGTAAAAAAATGTTTATCCATAAGACAAAAAATATGTATATATAATATATCCCAAAAATAATGTCATGAGTACAAAGTGGGCCATAAAGCCTCAAATAGAGCCAACATACATCGCTATTCTTACGACCTCAATACAGAGTACAAAAATTTTCCTCAACACATGTGTGGTCCAATGCTATCTATGGTCTAGGCCTATTAGCCTTGCTATAGTGAACCACGACATTTGCAAGACGCCAAAATAACTGGACCCAAGTCCTGTCCACCCCTACTACATATTGATGTTGTTATAAATTAATATATGTGCTCGTTTAACCATAGACAATATAACAATATTGTCACCCAACCATAGTCCGAAACCACCCCTGAGCACCTTAACCTTGATAGAGAATGATTCCGGAATAAAACCAATATCCAACCAAGGCTAATGCATCAATCAAAGATAACTAAGACTGATCAGAAAGTCCAACCATAACAAATAGAAAGTCTGAGCCTAAACTAGGAATACAGATTGCAGTAGCTGTTGGCTGCAACTGCTCCCTAGACTTGCACACTTGCCTAGTTTCTGCAATGCACACTTCTTCACTACTGAAATTTTGAGCTGTGTGTACAAAATAAGGTATGGCTACTTGTATTTATACTGTTTTCTCGAGCTGTCTGGGTCGAATTGTCATTATGGAGGCTAAATAATTAGTATTAAATATTTCCTTGAGCCGACTTGTCTTCTAGGGTTAAGTTTAATGCTTTAGGATTTCTTCTTGCTTCTCAGAATAGTCTATTCTCATCAGGTTTACACGTGGAGGTAAATACCTCCCGCATATAACATAATATAAACACTCCCTCCTAGCTAGGGAGGTATTGAAGGCAATGATCTTGAGCAAAAACATACCATTCAACTGGTAGCATCATCATAGCCATACAGGCTATCTCATGATTAGATCATGAGCACCATTATCACTATCATATGATAACATCAATTACATTATCTCTAGAATCCATACTCCATCTGAGTAATCAGGCATGATGTTGAATAAGTCACTCACTCCAAAAAGTGATACAAGGACCATTCTTCTAATCCAAACATGCCCTAGAAGAATGACTATCCCAACAGAGCTAAAAACTATGCCATGAACTACAGAGACTATTCCTATAAGAATGTCAATCTATGATCATTTTCTAATCAAGTCATAGAGATCTGTCTCAACATATATTATTTAGAAAATATCAACACAACTGATAGTCTACATGGTAATAAAAACAATGTCATTCAATAGAACTCAACTATGTCTATCCATAGTAGTACACACTTGCAATCTAGTGGAACACATACACCATAGTCGCATACATTACAATCTCCATAGTAATCATATCATTTGTTATCAACTTCCACAGAAAAACAATGTCATGATATAAACTAAGTCATCTGGGCCACTCTTCCACTCAAATCTCTGGGATCTGGAAGAGCATCTTCCCTCAGAAGGTAAAAAATCACCCATGATCTATCTAGAATATTCTTCTAAAGCATAGAAGAATACCTCTCCTGATTTCTAAGCCTGGACCATTCACCTAACTGGGCCATTCCTCCGACACTAAATGATCTAGGAGGCTCCCCAGGTCCAGAAAATGCTCAAAAATGAAAGTTCTTGGAATTGAATGAAACCAATTCCATTATGACCATCTTGTCGCGATGATTCCAACCATATATTTAATTTCTCAACCAGATGACGTATGCGATATTTATCGCACTCTGATCAGATTCTCAAACAGGAAAAAAGTCAATAGTCAACTGGAAAAAATTCAATTATGATGTCAGAATGACATCATCATGTTGATATAGCATGGAGACAAGTGGTAGAACAATAACAATTTGACTGGGCAAAGGGCAGATCCACTCAGATGTTGACAAGTGGAACTTTTTGGGTGAATGAAGAGGTGCCACGTGGCCCAAACGTGGGCTGCCATGTGGCACCCTATCATTGGATGGTTGGTTAAAAATGTTATGGAGCTCATGGGATTCGACCCCGTGACCTGTTGGTAGGGAAAGTCTTATGGACAATTCATATTCCAATGCTCCAACCATGGAACTTGTTTATACAAGCTATTATTTAAAGTGGAGTGGCGGTCAGAGAAGAAGCAGAAAGAGTCGGGGCTAGTCCCCATCCCACGGTCCTATCACTTAATATGCCCACAAGTCCATGCGTCGGGAGATAAAAAGTATGGAGGGTCGATCGGTGGGGGCTTATCCTCCCAATCGAATCCTGGTCACATGATATCCGCCCACAATCCAAAAGCTAGAACTGGTTAAGGGCCAGTGCGCAGCCCTTTGGGATGGTGCTTGGCCATATGTAACTCATATGAACACTTCAAAGGGCCATGTGCCAACCATTTTGGGGCTACTCTATAATTTTGTTACAGAAGTGGTTTTGTTTTACTATAGTTTTTCCTAAATTCGACATTTTTGAGATTTTTTTGGCCATTTGAAGGCGGATTTGATCCCAAAAAGAGGCCAAATCTTCAGGGGAAGTTGGGATTCTATTGTGGAGGATAAAAAATATGTAAACCAATCCTTTTGAGATTGATATGGTACTTTTGTGATCTAGGGATTTTGAGGAGTAGCTTGTGTAATTTTCCCATTTCTCATGTTTTGAGGGGCATTGATTCATGTTTTGAGAGGAGGTTTTTGAGGCATGTATGTATATGAACAAGGAGGTCTTGTACAATAGATCATAAGCATTTTGTAAAATAAAAGATCCATGGTAAAGATAACTTGAGAATTTTAATAGCAATAAAGAGGTCCTCCACTTGGAAGCGGGCTTGGAGATGTAGCCAAAGATTGGTGAACTCCATTAAGAAGTTCTTGTGTCTACTTCTCTTTTTTGTTTTGTGGTTATCTTCTCTTATTTGTAGCAATATTTATGATGACTGAAATCTTTAATCATTTATGAGAATCAATTAAATGTCATAATTGTTATTCCACAACAATTCATAGAGTTTATGTATTTCTCATTCTTATCGATCCGATGCATAAAGTACATAAACTTAACTTGCAGTTTTGTCAGTAAAACCTCTCATTTGTTGATCAAGTTTTAGGTATCAGAGCATTGGTTTTGAAGGTTTGACAGGAATTGCAAGCATTGGATTCTCACTAGAGCCAAACTAAAGTGAGGAGAAGGCCAACTTGAGGCTTTTAATCCAATGATTCAAAGGAGACCTCATAAACAAGATATGTCTTCACCAAGGAAGCTAGGTCCTTATGCGTCTGATGACAATTTCTTCGAGCCTTTTCAATTGATGAAATTCATGGTAGAGGAACTTTACTATGAAAGAGGACAACGAAGAATTCCAAAGGTTGAAGAAGGTGAATCTTCTAAAAGAGAAGAAGGAGGAGTTGTAGGTGGTGGACCTTCAGAACCTTCTTCCATTTCATCCTCATCATCTACAAGTGAAGCAAGTGTACATTCCTCCAAGGATAAGAAACCTAAAAAAAATCATCATTTTTTTTATATGCCTTTATTAAAGCTTGATGTAAAGTTTAATTTACCCACTTATGATGGTGAATTAGATGAAAAAAAGATAGATAATTGGGTTAGACAGCTTGAAGTCTATTGCAGGATACAAAGGATTTTGTATGATGAAACAAATATCCAACTTTCAAGTCTCAAATTGGGAGGAAAAACTCTCATATGGTGGGAAAGAAAAACTAAATATGATCTCAAGAAAAATGGTAAAACATTCTCTTCCTGGAATGATTTTATCACTGCATTGAAGAAACAATTTTATCCATTAGCATACATGCAATAGGAAATGATGAATTGGCAAAGTTTAAGGAAAGCTAAGAATCAAAGTGTACAAGATTATACTCAAATATTTCGTAAGAAAGCATTAAATTTGGGTATTCATTTATATACACAAGAGACACTCCTAAAATATATTGGTGGTTTACATTATTATCTCAAGCACACTATTATTATGTTAAATCCTTCTAACTTTGATGAAGTATGTTTACAATCCATTCACATTGAATCAAGTAAAGGGAATGTTGGTGATGGTGTTTCTACAGATACTTGGCAAGGAAAGGATTCAGGGAAAATAAAAGAGAAAGAGAAGAAGACGGCCACAACAAGAAAGGAGAAGCCTACTTGCAAGCATTGCAAGAAGGTATGCCATGATGAAGATTAATGTTGGATCTTACATCCTGAGTTGAATCCAAGGAAGTATGCCCATCAAGGGAGAAAGAATACCATAGTTGCAACAGTTCAAGTGGATCTGGGATCAGACTCCGGTGATGAGAGAAAAAGTGTAGCTATGGGAATCCGAGGTATAAATTATGTTTCAAGTACTAGCTCTTCTAATTCAGATGTTGTAAATGATGAGTGTAAAAAGGGTGAACTTTTCCACATAAGGGTCATAACAAATAATGTTAAAATTGATACTCTTGTAGACAGTGGATCACAAGCCAATTTAATCAGTGAAGAGGTTGTAAATAATTTGGGACTTGAAACTAAGCCACATCCTAGTCCATATCCATTGGGATGGATATGTGGTGATAATAATTTGCAAGTAACCAAGCAAGGTAAAATTAAGTTTGCAACCACTTCTAATTATGTTGATGAACTAGAGCTTGATATAGTGCCACTGGACATATGTGGAATTGTCCTGGGAAGCCCATACCTTTATGATAGAAAATCCATATTCTACAGGGAGGAAAATAAATATTGTATAAAGAAATATGGGAAAGAGTACATTGTTCGTGCCCATCGCATAAAAACTGACATATCTTTTGCAACTATAGGGAAGTTAAAAAGAATGGTAAATGTAAGAAATTTTTTAACACTTATGTCTGTAACAAATCAAGAAGTTAGTGATGATAAACATGAGATGGTTCAATATGTTTCTAACAATCATGAAGTGTCACAAGAAGTACAGCATGAGGTTCAACTGCATACTTTGGTTAATGTTCCTTTTCAAAAGGGGAAGGATGTTTTTTCATTCTCATTCGCATATTCAGTATTGTTGTTTAGTTTGTTTCTATTCAGTGGTGTATGGCTGCTAAATGCGAAAAGGAATGTAGATGATTGTGCAATAAATGGGATGATTACTTTGATAAACAATGTTATCTCAGTTTTTATGTTTGTTGTGATTAGTCAGGTGATCATTGTCCCAACAGAAAGGATGGATGATACAGGACAAGTGGGGAGGAAGTACCCTCACTTCTTACCTGAGTAAAACCAGACTTTTGGTGGTCCAAAAGATTCCAAGGAATGATCCAGGAGGCTCCCCAGGTCCAGAAAATGCTCAAAAATGAAAGTTCTCGAAGTTGAATGAAACCAATTCCATTGCGATCGGCTCATTGTGTTTATTCCGACCATATATTTACTTTCTCAAACGAACGTTCTATGCGAGAGTTATCACACTCTGATTAGATTCTCAAATAGGCAAAAAGTCAATAGTCAACTGGAAAAAGGTCAATGATGATGTCAGAATGACATCATCATGTTGACATAGCATGGAGACATGTGGAAAAACAACAACAGTTTTACTGGGCAGAGGGAAGATCCACTCAGATGTTGACAAGTGGCACTTTTTGGGTGAATGAAGAGGTGCCACATGGCACCCTATCATTGGATGGTTGGTTAAATTTTTTATGGAGCTCATGGGATTTGACCTCATGACCTGTTGGTATGAGAACGTCTTATGGACAAGTCATATCCCAATGTGCCAACCATGGGACTTGTTTATACAATCCCACCATATATTATTTAAAGTGGAGTGGCACTCAGAGCGAAGGTGGAAAGGGTCAGGGCTAGTCCCCAACCCACAGTCCTATCACTTAATATGCCCACCAGTCCATGCACCTGGAGCTAACAAGTATGGAGGGTTGATTGATGGTGGCTTATCCTCCCGATCGTACCCTAGTCACATGATATCCGCCCACAATCCAGGAGCTAGAACCGGTTAAGGGCAAACCTGCAACCCTTTGGGCTGGTGCTTGGCCATATGTAACTCATATGACCACTTCAAAGGGGTGTTCACCAACCATTTAGTGGATACTCTATAATTTTGTTACATAAGTGGTTTTTTTTACTATAGTTTTCCCCAAATTGGGCATTTTTTAGGATGCTTTGGCCATTTGAAGGGGGATTTGATCCCAAAAAGAGGCCAGATCTTCAACGAAAGTTGGGCTTCTATTGTGGAGCCTGAAAACTATATAAACAAAGAATTTTGAGATCGAGAGGGTACTTTTACGATTCAGGTATTTTGAGGAGAAACTTGTGTAATTTGACCATTTCTCATGTTTTGAGGAGCATTGAGTCATGTTTTGAGAGGAGGTTGTTCATGCATATATGTATCTGAACAAGGAGGTCTTGTACAACAGATCATAAGTCTTTTGTAACAAAAAAGAGCCATGGTAAAGAGAAATTGAGCATTTGAATAACAATAAAGAGGTCCTCCACTTGGAAGCGGGCCCAGAAACGTAGCCAAAGATTGGTGAACTCTATTAACGAGTTCTTGTGTCTACTTCTCTTTCTTGTTTTGTGGTTATCTTCTCTTATTTGCAGCAATATTTATGATGACTAAACTCTTTAATCATTTATGAGCATCAAATAAATGTCATAATTTTTATTCTACAACAATTCGTAGAGTTTATGTATTTCACATTCTTATCGATCCGATGCATAATGTACATAAACTTAACTTGCAGTTTTGTCAATGAAACCTCTCATTTTTGGATCACTAAACAAAGTGAAACCTGGAGAGAATGAGTCTGCCCTAGGGAATGCTTGTCCCTAATTGTTGAAACTAGACCATTCACCTAACTGGGCTATTCCTCCAACACTAAACAAAGTGCAACTTGGAGAGAATGAGTCTGCCCTAGGGAATGGTTGTCCAGACCATTTCCTAAGGAAATGGTTTTCCTGCACCAACCTCCAAAAAAGACCATTCTTCAAAACTACTCACAACTGTGAACTTCTAAAGAATGATTGTCCAATGAGGCAAACCATTCTACTTGACCACTACTGAGAGTGAATGTCAAGAAGAAAGATTGTCCTAGACCATTCCCCCACACTAACCACAAGGGTAATCACTATCTATGGTACATCAACAATCTATAGAACCATTTTCATTATGAAAATGACTGTCCAATTTGGACCATTTTCCGAACTAGAAAATGCATGTCCGTCAGAAATCTCAAACCACTTTCTGAACTGCAAAGGAATTGCTCATTCTGGACCATTTTTCGAACTGAAAAATGACTGTCCATAAATCAATAACACATCAGTGCTCCCTCCCAACCTGGGAGCCATCTCTTCTCTTTTCAATAAGGAAGTCGTCTCCACGAGCTCCAACTTGTTTCTTGAGTATGCAATTTTTTTTTTTATCTTGGAGAGAGGCTTTACCAAAATATATGCTTATCTACTCATCTGTGGAGATATATTGGAGAACCACTTTTGTTTTTTGGACCTCATCATGGAGAATGTAATGCTTGATCTCAATGTACTTCGGTCTTTCTGGAACACTGGTTTTCTCTGAAGGCTTCATATAACTCTTGATCATTACAATATATCATGGTTGGATTCATCTCTTTTGTTTCCTGCTAGCTCATCACATCATGGCAAGGCT
The DNA here is from genome assembly GCA_010110895.2 of Picea sitchensis. Taxonomy (NCBI): domain Eukaryota; kingdom Viridiplantae; phylum Streptophyta; class Pinopsida; order Pinales; family Pinaceae; genus Picea; species Picea sitchensis. The sequence goes on from SNQJ01S0033282.1 coordinate 53,662, forward strand.
CAAACTAGAACATATCCAAGTGGCACTTCTTTTGTCATCATCAGAGTTTGTCATGGATTAGAAATTCATCATCCTGGACTTCTAAGTAACCATTATGATACAATATCTCTATTATAGAAAGTTTTCACCACGCTTCTACTGTTCGTTGGAGGATCTTCACCAAGTTGTCTTATTTCATCTGCATACAAGAGTCTCTTTCTGCTATACCTCAAAACCTTGAGGTTTATCTACATATGTGTTAGGCCCAAGATATGATCACTTTTATGACGGTTATTATACACTTTTACCGCATGTACATATGTGTTTTTTATCTTTTGAAGGAGCTTTTTGAAGAATTTTATGTTAAAACAATATGATCAACATAAGGTACGTATGATTCATGTTTAATGATTGTATCGAGTATAATTCATCATGTTTTTACATTTCCAAGGATCCGATTCACATTTTTTATGTTACAGGGCAAAAACACACCATGTTTATGCTTCCATCACTTGATTTGACACTCCTTCCAACACTCATTCTGGTACTTGATCCGACACTTTGTTTAGCACTGCGTATTGCACAAAAATGGAGGGTGACTTGGCATTTATGGTATTGGCGGCCAGTGATGGGTGAATCGGGAACGTGGGTTTTTTTTATGCTTGCCCCCTCCAGCTACTGAGCTTTCGACAACTCAGTTTTGGTTGTTCATCTGAGCGATTATTTGCGCACTCTATTTTAGAAGTTAGGGCATAATTTATTGTAATTTGTCGAATTTAGAAGTGGTTTGACCCTCCTGTGGTTGACCACTTGGTTGGTAAACATTATAAATACCATCGAGGTGGTAAGACATAAGTTAAGCATCAGATACATCAGTGTGATAGGGACAAATATGTTTTTACTCTATTTTGAGTTTTTACATTAGCATATTATACCAGAACTGCGTTTTTTGATTTTTTATGGTGAATTCATCTTGTTGAGAGCATGGTGTGATTTTATAAAGTGACCATGACTTGTTGGGGGGGGCACCAACATTCTGGTAACTATCTTTGTGTTGTTCATGCATTTTATTATTTAATTGTTCTCTTTATTTTTCTGTACATGCATATTTTTATTGTGTTAATTAGTTTGTTGTAGTTTAATTGTTTTGATTCTCTTTTGCAGGTTAGAATGATGATATGTGATAACATGTATTGATATTGTAGATTAGGAACGGATTTGAAAATCCCTAGACTAACCCCATGCACAATTAAATATTAGATTATGCCTTCTTTTATGATTTTATAGTCAAGTTTAAAACAGAGTTTTAATTAGACTAGAACAAAGTTTTTATTTCGGTTCTCTTCGACAAGGATTTGATGGATGGATAGAGTTAATTCTAGTTTTTTATTATAGCTTACTTATCTCATTTTTATATAGACCTTGTTTAATTAGTTGTTGGTTAATATAATTGTTAGTTTACTTTTTAATGTCATTTTTTAATTTCTGTTTTCAAGCACTTTCTTATTGTAGTTTGAATTTCGAATTGTTCGAATAGATGTAGCATAGTTTCATTTATGTAATTTCCTTTCCTAGAATTAAATTGCAATTATATTTTTTACTTAATGGTTGAATCTAGTTTTTCTTATGTAGTATAGAAGTATAATGACGATATCGTTATGTTGTTGGTGTTTTATACATGAATATGCAGGGTATCTAAAATTGTTTTTGTCATGGATCAACTCTCTTTCGATTGTTTAATCCATACCTTTCACTTCACTATTGACATTAGTGTTCATCTTATACCACTTGAATTATCCTTTATTGTCAAGTGTCATCGAGATATCATACGACACCAGAGACATTCACATAACCACCAACATTATGTTTGAGTTTTCATAGATTTAAAATATAGTTTTCTTGCTTTCATTGATTAAGAAATAGTTTTCTTGCTTTCATAGATTAAAAGAATGGTTTCTTGTTATCATAGATCATAAGATATAGTTTCTTGCTTTCATAGTTTAAAAAGATAGTTTTATTGTTGTTGTAGGGTAGATAGTCTTTTCTTTGATAGATTAGATAGTAGCTTTCTTATTATAGGTTCAAGACTAGTTGTTAGTTTTTCTTGCTTTCAATAAAATAGATTTCCCTTCATGAATTAGAAATAGTTTTGAATTAATATTTTAGTCCACTTGCCTCTTAGGCTAGATAGTTATTCAATGAGAAGTTTTAATTTGATTGCTTGCAGTAGTTAGTTGTCTATTTGGTTTAGTAGGTTAGTTAGTTGTCTTTGCTTACTTGTCTATTGCTTTAGTAGGTTAGATAGTTGTCTCTTCTTACTTGTTTACTTGCTTTAGTAGGTTAGTTAGGTGTCTTTTCTTGCTTTTTTAATTATTTTCTTTCATAGGGTAGTTACTCATTGAATATAGGTTGGCAAGTTAAAAGAAGTTTTCTTTTGTCATTTTCTTATTGATATGATTAGATAGTTGCTTTTGCTTATTGTTATGAACTAGTTTTCTTTAAGTAGGGTTTTTACTTGTTTTCTTAGAACTATCCATCGATCCTTGGCCCAAAAGTACTTAGGTTACGTAGTTTCAAGTTGCTTAGTAGGGTTTGCTCATTAGATAGTTTTTCTTGAGTAGATTAGCCTTAGATAGCTACCTTCATTAATTAGGATATACTCCTACCAACCCTTCTACCTTTGGCATATATTTTGATACAACTCTAAGCTTACTTACCCCGGGTTGAAAATTTAATTGAGGGTTTTTACTGTGTTTTTAATGCATATAGAACACCCATCATTTTTGGCATCATTGTTGGGGATTTGTCTTAAGGTAAGAAGTAGTTAGAAAATAGATCAACTTTAGACCTTAGCATTATCTTGGTGGTGGGGGAGCTTTAAGATGAGAGGTAGGAACCTGCACATATGCTATAGTAGGTTCCCCCAAACCCAATAGTAGTTTTTCTTTTTTGTTTTTGTTCATGAATAGACCTAGAAACCAAATCGTAGCTTTTTATTAAATCATAATCATAATCAGAACTTTCAACCAAGGTTCCTTCCGATTTCTTTGGGGGAAGGAACGTTCCTCTTATAAAATCCGCAGACCGATACCGAAAAATAGGAGCTAGCTCAACTCAAAGAGATAAAATAGTCTATGAAGAGACTAACACAGGGAGCACTATAGAACAAGAAATTGAAGCATCAATCATATTAGGAAAGGAGGCAAGACCACTTGAGTCTTTCACATAACCAAACAGTACAGCCTTTGCTTTTACACCACCACTAGGGGACCCTAATTTTAAGGACATCATAGACCCTGAAAAGGTGAATCTTTTGTTTGGTATTTCAGCCAATGTAATCCTCTCTCAAATTGACATAGAAACTTTGGCACCAATAGTCTCAACCGAATCGAGTAGAGTCCCATACATCCAATCCGTAGGAAGACCTTTCCATCAAAGGGAAACCTTGTTTTCTTCAAAGATAAAACCACCCAGGTACTCTCTTTTTGGAAACGAAGCCAATATGGATGATCAGGAAGACCATAACAATGTAAGACATGGGAAGGAAGAAGAAACTGGAAACCAAACCGAAACTACCTTCGGGTTTCTGATTTTAGACACCACTCCAAATGTCAACATGAAGAATATTCCTCTCTCAACACTGCCTACCTTTTACGGTAAAAGAAGTGAAGATACAAACACCTTCCTATTTGAATTTGACATCTTGTGTAGGAGCTACAACTACATACAAGATGCCCAGAAACTAAAACTCTTTCCTGCCACCCTCAAAGACTCTACACTAAGATGGTTCATGGGGTTGGGAGAATCCAGTATCAGGTCTTGGGAAGCCATGAAAGGCATCTTTCTTAAGAAGTACCAAGACTAATGCAAGACCAAAGAGTCTGGTAATGACATCTTTAAAATCCAACAATTAGAAGACAAGACCCTCGAAGATTATATGGAAAGATTTGGTTATATCTCCCAGAAGTCAAAATACCATGCGCTCCCAGATGATGCAATTAGGGCTCTTTTCCTTAAGGGAATTTCAAAAGAATATCTAGAGATGCTTAACCTAATGGCATCAAGTGACATCTCTCATAAACCATTTGCTGAAATATGTGAAATGTATAAAAATTACTCAAGGAGTAGATCCAAAACAGGAAAGAATGTTCGATACCCTTACAACAAAAACTTAAAATAAATTAGTTCAGGTGGTATCACAAGAGAAGAGATAGGGAACCTCTTAGAGAACTTCAAGACATATATATTAAGCACAATAGGTTCCCAGTTGGACACCCTAAAAATAAAAAAGAAATAGGAGGAGGAAAATACAACAATGATCATATATTGGCCAACATGCAAAAGGAAGAATTCCTCAAGGGAATGCCCATTAGATAACATTTCAGTTTGTGGCTTCTGTACAAAAGACCATGTGACTAAAAAATGTCCATCATTGACTGATTTTCTAGCCATCTATAGGAGTGGAGATCCTGGGGAGTCTTATTATGCACCTAGGAGGCCATGGTAGCCTAGGAATCAACCCACATACCCAGATCTATAGTCTCAAGTTACACCCTATTATCAACAACAAAAGTGGAACTCACCAGGTTGGAAAAACTAGTCTACTCAGTACCAACATCCTTGGATTCAAGGATGGAGGGGAAGACACAACCAAGGAAACCCTCAAGATCCACCTATCCATATGTCCAACCATCCTTATCCTCAGTTCCCACCGATCACTCCACAGCTTTTCTCAGGATTTGTTCCACCACCTTTACCTCCTATTCCACAACAACAACCTCTACAATATCAAAATGGAATCTCCCTGAGACCGACACTATTACCATCACAACCAGTTCTAGATCCTAATAATAATCCCCCTCAACCTCTTCATAATGTTGAGATGAAGGTTTTCCCGACATATGTCATTACTCTTGCTCCATTATAGGAAATTCAACTAAGATCGGGAAAAATTCTAGATAGGCAGAGACCTTCAGTGGTTATCCAGGAAGAAGAAGAAGAAACCACTAAACAACCCATGGATGACACTAGGTGGGAAGATGTTATTATCCTAAAGAACCAAGAACCCAAGATTCCCCAAAATCAACCTTCACAAATTACGAAGGTCCCTCCTTATCCAAACCGATTGGTAATCGAGAAACCTACCACCTGACCAAAATTTGACATTTTGAATGAATTTAAAAATATTTGTGTCAAGATTCCTCTTCTTTAGGCCATTAAAGACATTCCAATTCATAGTAAGGTAGTGAAATAATTGTGCATCAAGAAGCCAGATAGGAAGCAAAAGGATCCCCCTATAGTACACTTGATAGGAGGACTTTTCAAATACATATCAGAGCAACCAAAACTAGCAAAATATGGGAATCCAGGAAACCCCGTAGTGACCATAACCATTAATGAGGTCTCCATTGGAAACACTCTCATAGACCTAGGGGAATCCATCAATGTTACGAATTCTACTACCTTGGAACAATTACAAATACAACCTCTTCTTCGACCTACCCCAACCATTTTGGAATTAGCAGATAAGACTAGGGTTATACCTAAAGGAATTTTATATGATATCATGGTCACTTTAGCCTCATGGGAGTACCCCATAGATTTTATCATCATTCATTCAAAGGATCCTACCAAAGGCCATCCCGTTATTTTGGGAAGACCTTGGTTAGCGACAACCAATGCATTTATTGGTTGTAGAGAAGGAGAAATGACCATCTCAAATGGTCTCTCTTTCCATAAGCTCACCATTTACCCTCTATCTCAACCTATTATAGAGAACATATGGTGGCTTGAATTTCCATACGAGAATGAGAACTAGGAAGAACCTGTATTGCCAAGTGACCATGCATGGGTACTTCAGGAGAACACAACAGAAAATGTGCTAAACCGGTTTATTTCTGCTATCACATGTGTGGATTTTCCACAGTCTTTTCCCTAATTTGAATACATGTTTGGGGAAGAATTTCAAGAACAATTAGACCCATCCATTTTGTCTTCAAAATGTTTTATTTTCCATATTGATGAGTCTTCCATGTCTTATACTATGCCCTACGAGATTAGTCCAGGAAACGTTTTACATATAAACTCCGGGTTGGATGCAGACCAACAAAAACAATTAGTAGATATCCTTAAATAAAAATCAGGAGCATTTTCCTGGGAATACACTAACATTAAGGGTATACACCTCGACACATGCATCCATCATATATATACCAGGGGGAAGTAACACCTGTTAGGAAAGCCCAAAGAAGGATGAACCCAACACTTAAAGATATAGTCAAGGAGAAGATCCAAAAGTTGTTAAGTGTCGGATTTATCTATCCCATCTCCGACAGCAAGTGGGTATCCCTTCTTGTAGTGATTCCAAAGAAAGTGATCGGGAAATGGAGAATTTGTGTTGATTTCTGGGAACTCCACAAAGCCACTCTGAAAGACTACTTTCCTCTTTCTTTCATTGACCAAGTTCTAGACACATTGTCTGTAAAGAAGTATTTCTCCTTTCTAGATGGGTACAGTGGGAAAATTAGATTATTATAGCACCCGAGGACCAGGACAAGACTACGTTTACTTGTCCTTGGGGAACCTATGCCTATAGGGTCTTACCATTCAGATTGTGTAATGCTCCTGCCACTTTTCAACGAGTAGTATTAGGGATATTTTTCGATCTTATTCATGATTGTGTGGAGGTCTACATGGATGAATTCAAAGTCTATGGAAACACTTACCAGGAATCCTTAGACAACTTACAAAAAATCCTCATCAGATGCCAGGAAATGAACCTATCTCTAAGTCATGAAAAATGAAAAATGTTGTTAACTGAAGGAGTAGTTATAGGACATCATGTTTCATCTGAAGGGATAAAAGTCGATCCTGCAAAAATTAAGGTCATCGTCAGACTTCCACCCCCTAATACTTAGAAAGAGGTGAGAATATTTCTTGGACATGCTGGATACTACCGACGGTGATCAGGGGATCAAATTTTGCTCAATTTTCAAAGTGCTCGGATTGCGACGAAAACAGTGCCATTGCGTCTGTCTCGTTTTCTTGATTCCGGCGGTATATTTATTTTCACAAATGGAGTCCGTATGGAGGAGATATCACGATTTGACCGCCAAGTCAAACAGGGAAAAATTTGGGATGCTGACTGTACCTGTCGGTACAGTCCGTACGGCCACGTGGTGTATTGATGATGTGGCACAGTTTGGTTGGATGTTCGTTGATCAGTGATGTGCTGACACGTGTCACTATGTGGTTGGCCTATATGTTTGTGTTTGTATAAAATGGTTTGGAGGCCGCTGGGTTCGACCCCCGGACCTCCCCCACAGTACAAAGCCCTATTGAAACTCCGCTAGCCAACTTTCCGTCGTTTGTTCCTTGTTACAGAGGCGGGAAATATTGTATTTTAATTTGCAATGTGTTATGTTGGAATGGGGGGTCAGGCCGGGGCTTAGCCCCGACCCGTGGCTATATGGAAACATATATGACCGTAGCATAAAACTTTCGGCGCGCATTTTCGTTGTAATATATTGTATTACAATTATATTGTATGTTATATGGTATAACCATATGTTTAACCATGCGCGCAGGATTTGAACCTTTAACACAAGTTTAATACGCGCGGGTTTGTGGTAATACACTTTGTATTGCGCGGTTAAGTCCGTTTGCACGGTTTTACAAACGGTCAAACGACTTTTATGCCGAGCCTATGGTCGCGTGAGTAATATGACCCAGTGCCGAGGCGGTTAGGGGCTGGAGGCGCCCTAACCGTTCTACGATTTGTACCGGTGCACGGTTGCGTACGGGTCTTGGTTTTTTCGCTTAAATGAGCGTGTGTGCCAGGTTTGGAGAACAAAGGGTGCAGATTGTAGAACCAGAGACATCAAAGTAGAAGGGGAGACTTCAAGGAGGCCATCTTCTTCATTTTTCGACCGTTTTAGGTGCCAAAAGAGCCCAGAGAGGGGTTTTGGGACGTTGCGGAGCCATTGAAGCAGTCAGTTTTTCATTTTGATCACTGTAAGACATGTTTTTGAGCACTTTGAGCAATTTAATAATAATGATCCATTGGAAGCTGAACCAGGAGATGTAGCCCAGAGTGGGGTGAACTCCTTTATCAAGTTGCTGTGTTTATGTCTGATGTTCAATGATTTATTATGCTGTCTATGTGTATCTTTACATAAGTAATCCTTTATTATGTGTTGCAAATTGATCCGGTTGCTTTAAA
>SNQJ01S0033282.1:63136-91842 GCA_010110895.2 Picea sitchensis
CACATAACAATTTCACTTGCAATATTTATTCAAGTTTCAAGTCTTCTTCAATTTTAGATCAGACGGTTTATTGAAAATTTTACAAAGATTGTTGCACCTATGTTTGGATTATTAATAAAATATGTTGATTTTGTTTGGACTAAGCAGTGTCAAACTGCCTTCGAGACCCTGAAAGCTAAGCTATATGTGGCACCAATTATTAGAGGGCCCAATTGGACTCTCCCATTTCATATATCCACCGATGCATCTGACACCGCAATAGGAGGGGTATTAGGGAAGAAAGAGGACCAACAATCCTATGCCATTTATTTTGTGAGAAAGAACTTGTCCCTTGCCGAGTTAAACTATACAGCTACCGAGAAAGAGTTCTTGGTAGTTGTTCATGCTATTAACACATTTCATCATTACATTATATATTATCAAGTATTTGTACACACCGATCATTTCGCCATTCGGTTCCTCATGAATAAACCTATAACTAATGGTCGGGTGACCAGGTGTCTTTTGTTATTGCAAGAATTTAACATCATTGTGCTTGACCGACCTGGAAAGGATAATGTAGTAGCTGACTTTCCTTCCCGAATAAAAAATGAGGATGATGATATATCGGTAGATGATAGTTTCCCAGATGAAAACCTCTTTTCCCTTTCTATCAATACCCCATGGTTTGTGGATATGGAAAACTATCTGGCCACTAGGAAATTACCGTCTCATTTGTCACCTCATGAAAAGAGGAAAATTATTACACAAAGTGCTAATTACTCTTGGGTTGGTCATGATATTTTTCACACAGGTCTTGATTTGATTATTCGTAGATGTGTCCAAGAGGACAAGGTACCTAAAATACTACAAATTTGTCATGATGGACCATGTGGTGGCCATTTTTTCTGACAAACTTACAAGATATAAGGTGTTATATTCGGGTTACTATTGGCCTAACATTTTCAAAGATGTTTCCAAATATGTGAGAAGTTGTGATAGTTTCCAAAGGATAGGAATACCTACGTCAACTAATGAAATGCCTTTGCATGCCCAAGTTATGATAGAACCCTTTGAAAAATGGTCCCTTGACTTTGTAGGACCAATTTAACTCATGTCCCGTAGGAAGAACTATATTTCGGTTTGTACGAACTATGTCACCAAATGGGTAGAGGAAAAAGCCCTATTCAGGGCTACAGAGAAGTATTTTGTCGAATTTATCTATGAAGACATATTTACCCTCTTCGATGTCCCTCATGAAATTGTTACTGACCAAGGCACTCAATTCACTTCCAAGATGATGAAAGAGCTAATAGATAAATATGGCATTAAACATTGTAAATATTCTCCATACCACCTGCAAGCTAATGGTCATGTAGAATCTACAAACAAAGTTCTGGAAGCCATCTTGACCAAGACTATTCAATTACATCACCAAGATTGGGATGATAGACTTCTAGAGGCTTTGTGGGCATACTAGACCACTTGGAGGAATACCACTGAGCACACTCCTTATGAGATAGTGTACGGGAAACAAGTACTTTTACCTATAGAATTCCAAGTAAGGAACTTCCATATTGCCGCAGAATTAGGATTGAACCTAGATGAGGCTCAGAAGCAACGAGCCCTACAATTGAATGAGTTGGATGAAATCAGGAAAGATGCCATCCAACGAACAATATTAGTCCAAAACCAGAGGAGCAAGTGGCATGACAAGTTTATTAAGAAGAAACACTTACAGCCTGGTGATTGGGCCCTATTGTTTGATTCTCAATTCAAAACCTTCAAAGGAAAACTTACCACCTGTTGGTTGGGCCCTTACTAGGTAGACACTATATATGACAATGGAGCTGTAAAAATTAAAACAATTGATGATGGACAAGTCTCCTTTGTGGTAAATGGACACCGACTTAAATTTTACTATAAGCCCATTTCTAGAGAAGATTTTATAAAGGTCATGTCAACTGACAAGGCATTGGACTTAGTAGATGGGAAAGTCCCCCCTTGTTCTTGAATTTTTTTATGAATTTCCTACTGTATATATGTAAATAGTTTTTGAATTTTGTTAATAAGGAAATTCTAGAGATTTCTGTAAGTATTTATTTCACTAGGAGTAGACAGTTTCAAGGATCTTTCTTCAAAATATTGTTATACTTAAATTGTGTGTCTGTTAAAGAATCAAATGAATATTGACTTACTGTAATTAGCCATATTTTTGCAAAAAATATCATTTTTAGGCATTCTAAAGAAGTTTCTCTTGAAACTCTTCACCACTATATAAGGAACCATAACTATCAATCCTAGAGGTCTCTCGTACAGTTTTTCCAAGAAACCTGAGTAAGTGAGTCAAGTGTCTTTATCAAAGAGTAACAAGGAGGTCTAATTAGCGGTTAGTCATGGAAACATCACAATAACTAGAATGGAAGAAAGTAAGTTGAGCATAGAGATACCTTTCTGTTCTTTCTCAATGGTACCATCCACTACACACTAAATAACTTGATTATATCATATCTTTAGATAGGCCACATCCGCTTAAGTACCCCTTACATCGGGAAAATCACTAAGCAATATAGCGGAAAGTCATCCTCTAACATAAACACCATCCCAATTGAAAAAAAAAGAGAAAGAAAAATTTGTTTTCAGAGTTGTTCCCACATCTTCTTGCATAAGCAATCTTATACTAAAATCTTAAGGGATGGAGGGCCAGTCTCTGAGGGTTTAAGAGGCTAACCTGTTAGGATACTGAACAGGTCTACTGGCAATGGGTACCGGTCTATGGTATGACTAGGTAAACCCGTCGGAGTACTAAATAGGCTTGCTGGCAGTGGGTACCGGCCTATGGTATGACTAGCTAAACCCATCAGAGTACTGAACAGGCTTGCTGGCAGCGGGGCATTCTACCTAGTGAGGATGCTAATATGACAAAAATAAATAATAAATTTAAAATTGTCCTGATGTACGAAATTACTTGCAGACAAAGCTGACATGAAGTATGTGTGGTTAAGCTAAGGTTAATGAACTCCATCAACTTTCCATTGGAAAATAAATCTAAGACTATCTTGAAACTCTCTTGCCTACCTCTTCTTATCTATATATAGGATCTATTATCCTATAGGTGGGGCCATCTTCTAACAGTCTCATCAGACCAATCTATGAAATTTATTTCTACACTTGACATACTATAAATCTTCGGCTATTGGAGGATACTGACTAGTTTCCTATACTTTTGATTGTGAGGTGTTACAATACTTTGGTGTGGGGGAGGGGTTCATGAGATGACAAATGATCATCGCTTAGAGAAATAGATCTTTGCAAGAATTTTTGTATTATCTCTATAATACTGGATAATGCATTAATAGTCATATTATGTTTGAAATGCTTAACTCTCGTGTGCTATAAATTGTTAGACACATACTTAACAAACCAATCTTTATCGGTTTATCTTTCATTACAAGCTGTGAATTATAGGATTGGAAATACATGTTTTTACTTGCTATAACATGTTCATTGTAGGTTTGACATTATATATCATATGCAGGAGGGTTGAGTGAGCATGACGACAAAATCAACAACAAGGGAACATTCTGCCTCTGCTCATTTACCACTATGATTGTCAAAAACACTTCAAATTTGTAGGCTATCCATTACAGGAAGTGAAAATGTTTTTAACACAAAGGTACTGGATGAAGTACCATATGAGGTGCCATATGAAATGTTGTATGAGGTCTCGAATGAAGTTCCATGTGAATTACAGACCAACAACTTTCCTAGATTTCAGGGAACCAGAACTCAATTACATTCAATTGAATTAGTTGCATACATTGATTGTAGATGCTCCATATGTTTATGATCAAATTTACAAGTCAAAAGACTTGGACATTGATCTAACCATGCATCATTACATTGCCCCAAAACGATCCATTGAATTTGAAATCTCCACACATGGCAGCTCACACGCATATGTGTGCAACATACTCCACCATAAGTGAATTCAAAATTGGGTTGGGTACTCTATTATCTCAATTCTCCCTTACCATTTTCTCTGCCCTGCGTTAAGGAATCACGCCCAACCTCTGCTAATTCATCCCCTATTCAAATCGTGCTCAGACCATGCCCAATTTGTGCCATCTCTTGGTCTGTTCACACCCTTTCTTGGTTAATTTCACCTTTGTCACAATGACTAGGAGATATGAACCTTCCTCCTATGTAGACTTGTTTTCCATTCCTGATTTTGCACAGTGCAGAGAAGTGTTTTTGCGTGCAGTCTATGGGCCACTTATGTCTAGCTTGCAGGGCCATTATGATGGTCTCTCCATGCAATTTGCAGTCGGTTTCGATGGTAAGACAACACATGTAGAGTATCTTACCTTTGAAGTTTCAGAAGAGTCCATTGCTGCAGCTACAAGGCTCCCAAGGATGGGAGATAGATGGTTCGAAAACCACCAATTGTCGCGCTCAAGTTATAACAGAGTGTTTAAGCCCAAATTCGAGAGCATTTAAAGAGAAAAAGGGTATGATAAGGAGTGGGTAAAGGCGGAATTGATCAATCCCCTTATCATCATCACAAGGTTAATTACATGTGAAGGTAGATACTCCACCTTAAAATCTTGTCATTTCAGATTGTTGGTTCATTTTCTATTCAACAAACCTTTGAACTTCCCCTTCTATTTTCTCAAAATCTTGGAGAAGATGTCCTCTCAAGTGAGGAATAATGTGACTAACCCCCACAATAGTCTCTTCCACCACGGCTTGATCAAACTCCTCGTTCTTGCTGAACTAGAGAAATAGGGGAAAAATTGGGATGCCTTTATCTACCAATTTGAAAATCCTCACTTGACAGTTAAGACCAAAAAAAGGCCACTTAGCCTAAAAATTGTCTCTCCATCCATGCCTCGCTCTCCAAGAACTCCAAAAACCCTTGAACAAACCCTCTCTTTGCTGGAACAATACCAAAAGCTTGTTGATATCCCTACTTCTTCATCGGGTAAAAAGACCAAGAGAAAAGACCAGAAGAATCCTATTGTTAACCCCCCAATGCCTTCACCGTCACACACCCACTACGACATAATAAAACTTTTCCTTTTCCTCAAGGGACAGAATCCCCGAAGTCCTACAGGAGCCTAGCGCAGGCTAGTTCTTCCCTATTCACCTCCCTATGGTCGTGGGTTAGGACCACAGGCCAGACAAACATGGCATCCTTTCGCTCTTTGCGGCTCAGCACTACCGGAGTGTCGAGTCTTTCGATTCTGCAAACCCCAACACAGCGAAGCGTCAAACCTCGAAATGGCTAGCGAGTACAAGATTCTTGTTTGGGTCTTGTCCTCGTGACCATATTTTGTGACCCCGCGCTTAAATTGGCAAGGACCTTACCGGACCTTCACAATTCGGGAAATCGCGATGCATGACCTCTTCCTTTCCCATTCAAATCCCCAAAATCCATGAAGTCTCCCAAGTTTCCCTCCAAAGGAGATCAACGAATGTAAGCCTCCCCTGATCCGACGGTTTGGATCCTTTTGATATTTCGGTGCCCGGGGGTTCGAGATGCAATGATCCCAAAAACCCATGCCATGCAAATCTATGAATTCCGGTATGGGTATCCGTGAAGGAGATCAACAGCCCTTGATAGTGTGGATCTAACGGTCCACAGGATTTTGAAACTTTCCCTGAGCTCTGACCGCTCACCACATGTCTCTCTTGATGGACGGTCCAGATTCCTTCAGGACTTCTCTTTGACACTTCTTGCAACTCACCACTTCATGAGTTGTAGAATCAAATATTGGCACCTCTCCTTCACGAACCCCCGAGAAGCGATATTTATTATCCTTCTCACGTTCTTTCTACTTGGGACTTCACAAGTCCAAGGGTTGATCTCTCAGGCTCTTATCCCTCAAATTCCCGATATGAGAAATGGACAGATCTCCGCCACCTGTCCTCTTTGATTAATGGCCCAAATCACATCGCGATATCGCAACTCGGGACTTCGTGACTCCAAGAGTCGGGTCTTCCATCTTCAAACTTACGAATCCCCGATAAGCGAAATGGACAGATCTTCGCCACCTGTCCTCCAACATGGACGGTCCCGATGTCTTCGGGACCTTTGGGACATAGTCGAGTTCACTATTCTGCCTAAGTAAAGGATTAGATTGACGACTTATAAGGCTTCGATGGGTCCCTCGGATCTACGATCCAATATTCTCTCGTGACTTCTCCATTTGCAAGGTCAAGAGACTTCCTCTTCTGACTCCCGATGTCTGAATCCCCGATAGGGAGGATCTCGCAACACGTGTCCTCCTGCAGACGGGTGGCTCAGATATATTTTGCCTTGTCACGATTTCTAAGTTCGAGTACTCAGAATCTCGTCCTCTAGATCCCCGAGCTCCCGAATGCCGATATCCCAATACAATATCCTTCTCAGAACTCTCGCTCTGCTACTCTTCGCATGAGGTTTAAACCTCATGTAATTCTCAACAGATACAATGGTTGTTGGCTGTTTAGACCAAGATATGATGGCTCAGACCTATCTCTCCATTGTGTCGTTCCTAAGCTGCTTGGACATGAATTCACGGTCCAGATTCTTTCACGGACCTTGGTAATATACGATCCCGATTTCTTCACTACTCACGAAGATAAAGGAAAAAGGGTTAAGGCATTTAACGCCCTCATTTATTCCTTCGATCTAACATTCGTGAATGACCACAAATCTCCCGACAGGATTTCATCCATTGATCCATACTTGTTCTTAGAATCCTCAAGGGATTCTGCGACTTCTATGCCTCTGCAGAGTCTTTGCACACAAAGTACTACCTCTTCTGAGCTTCTCAAAAGAAAAGGTGTCTTTGTAGGGATATTTATCCAGGGTATCACCCGAGATGGATAAGGGTATAGGTTTCCAAAGAAACGGCTTGAATTCTGAATTAATTCAATGTGCATATATACATATAAATCTATTTATAGAAATAATCCATACGTGGCCCTTCCATTATAAGCATGCAACCACCATTTCAGAATCAAAAAACTACACAGGCAGTCTTATACTCAGACCATTTATAAAACTGCATAGACTATGAGCATATATGTCAGCATATGAATTTCAAGGTGCAAGATGTAAAACACCTATCAGAAATAACACCATAAATGAGTGCAACTGCTGAGAGGGGTGCTCGTTTCCACCCAACTATAGGCTCAGTGACTCCCAACAAATTTTCCACTAGCCACCCCCGAGCTGAGACCACGATGTTGCGATACTGTGTCTCGGTTTTCCAGTGACCGAGAATGAGGGTTACTCTCCCCCTTCTCCGCTATCACTCCCTCTGCATATCTCTAGAGTTCTCTTTTTCTTCCCTCACGTCCCCCTTCTCGCTCCTTCCTCATGCATTTCTCCCTTGCGAGGTTGCGTGTGGAGCGATCCCCCTCGCAGTGGTCAGGTGTCAGGACGATCCACGAATGGGCGGTTTACCCCCATCCCCTCATTACGCATGAGGATCCATCCACCTACCAACCTGCGAGTAATTAATTTCGAGCCGACGAGTTTCTCTTGGTTCTCCAGGCCAGTGAAGACCAAATACGGTATTGGTTTTCGGTGGAAGTTAACACCACCATTCCAGGTGCCTTCCATCACCTTTATCCAGCCATCGTGGTCTCGTTTTTAGCATATCCCCTCTCAGCAGTCCTGCAATATATAATCATAATATTATTTACATTCATCGACCTTTTTCATAAGTTCCATTCACATCATACATTCACATTTCTGAATTCTCCATAGCTCTTGGCCATTATAGTTATTTTTACAAACTATGGGAAACAGGGTGTTACATTCACTCTGTCTTGATCCTACACCTAAAAAGATCCAAGAAGTAATGCAACAAGACCTTCCCATCATTCCCACAAACAAGAGGGTAGCCAATCGATTTGGTAAAAGGACCCTTTCAGAAGAGTATTCGGAGCACAAGAACCAAGCCTTATGCAAAACCTTCACATGCTTCAGACCCTATCCAAGTGTCCTCCGACCTTGAGAGCCCTCACAAGAAACCTAGGGAAGTTTCTGCAGATGGATTAGAGCCACTAAGGAAAACAAAATCAGAACCTACCTCACCTTACCAATCTCCCATCACTCCTACTTCACCAATGCCTACTCTAGATCCTAAAACTGATAGATTGTCCACATCCCTCAAAGGATCTAAGCCTTCCTCAGAGATCATCGATTCTTCCCCAACCATAGAGGAGCTACAAAAGGAAAACCATCCACTTCTCCAAAAGTTGGAGGAAAGGAAGACAATAGATACACACCTTCATCATGACAATGCAATCCTTCAAAAAAAAGTTAAGTCTCTTCAACGATTGGTCGATGAGGTGACCAAATCCAACCGCAGCCTCAGAAAATAGTTGAAGCAACACAAGAGGCACAAGGCTAAGTCTTCACAACAAGAATGAGAGGCTTCTAAAGACGATCCTCCTCAGCGATCCTAGTCACGAGGGGTAACTTCTTTTTGTTTGAAGTGGGACCTGCAAAATCGTAAGTGTGGGGGTAATGTTGGGCCTAAGATATGATCACTTTTATGATGGTTTTTATACACTTTTATCGCATGTACATGTGCTTTTCATCTTTTGAAGGAGATTTTTGAAGAATTTTATGTTAAAAAAATATGATTGACATAAGGTACGTATGATTCATGTTTAATGATTGTATCGAGTATAATTCATCATTTTTTTACATTTCCAAGGATCTAATTCACATTTTTTATGTTACAGGGTGAAAACGCACCACATTTCTGCTTTCGGCACTCCTTCCAGTACTCGTTCTGGTACTCGATCCGACACTCTGTCTAGCACTGCGTATTGCACAAAAACGGAGGGAGACTTGGCAGTTATGGTATTGGCGGCCAGTGATAGGCGAATCGGGAACGTGGGTTTTTTTTATGCTTGCCCCCTCCAAATATTGAGCTCCCGACAACTCAGTTTTGGTTGTTCAACTGAGCGATTATTGGCTCTCTCTGTTTTAGCAATTAGGGCATCATTTATTGTAATTTGTTGAATTTAGAAGTGGTTCGACCCTCCCGTGGTCGATCACTTGGTCTGTAAACATTATAAATACCATTGAGGTGGTTAGACATAAGTTAAGAATCATATACATCAATGTGATAGGGACGAATACGTTTTTACTCTGTTTTGAGTTTTTACATTGCCAGATTATACTAGAACTGCGTTTTGTGATTTTTTATAGTGAATTCATCTTGCTGAGCGCGTGGTGTGCTTTTAGAAAGTGACCACGACTTTATGGGGGGCCCACCAATAGTTTGGTAACTATCTTTGTGTTGTTCATGCATTTTATGATTTAATTGTTCTCTTTATTTTTCTGTACATGCATATTTTTATTGTGTTAATTAGTTTGTTGTAGTTTAATTGTTTTGATTCTCTTTTGTAGGTTAGAATGATGAGATGTGTTAACATGTATTGATCTTGTAGATTAGGAACGGATTTGAAAATCCCTAAACTAACCCCATGTGAAACTTTCTTTTATGATTTTATAGTCAAGTTTAAAACAGAGTTTTAATTAGACTAGAAAAGAGTTTTTATTTGGCTTCTCTTTGACAAGTATTTGATGGATGGATAGAGTTAATTCCAATTTTTTATTATAGCTTGCTTATCTCATTTTTATATAGATCTTGTTTAATTAGTTGTTGGTTAATATAACTGTTAGTTTACTTTTTAATGTCATGTTTTAATTTCTGTTTTCAAGGACTTTCTTATTGTAGTTTGAACTTTGAATTGTTAGAATAGATGTAGCATAGTTTCATTCATGTAATTTCCTTTCCCAGAATTAAATTGCAATTATTTTTCTTAGTTAATCGCTGAATCTAGTTTTTCTTATGTAGTATAGAAGTATAATGATGTTCTCGTTATGTTGTTGATGGTTTATACATGAATATGCAAGGTCATGGCTAAACTTTCTTTGTATTGTTTAATCCATACCTTTCACTTCACTATTGAGATTAGTGTTGAGCTTATACCACTTGAATTATCCTTCGTTGTTAAGTGTCATCGAGATATCATACGACACCAGAGACATTCACACAACCACCAACATTATGTTTGAGTTTTCATATATTTAAAATATAGTTTTCTTTCTTTCATAGATTAGGAAATAGTTTTCTTGCTTTCATAGATTAAAAGAATGGTTTCTTGTTTTCAGAGATAAGAAGATATAGTTTCTTGATTTCATAGTTTAAAAAGATAGTTTTATTGTTGTTGTTGTAGGGTAGATAGTCTTTGTTTGATAGATTAGATAGTAGCTTGCTTATTATAGGTTCAAGACTAGTTATTAGTTTTTCTTGCTTTCAATAAAATAAATTTCCCTTGATGAATTAGAAATAGTTTTGAATTAAGAATTTAGTCGACTTGCCTCTTAGGCTAGATAGTTGTTCAATGAGAAATTTTAATTTGATTGCTTGCAGTAGTTATTTGTCTATTTTCCTTAGTAGGTTAGTTAGTTGTCTTTGCTTACTTGTCTATTGTTTTAGTAGGTTAGATAGTTGTCTTTGCTTACTTGTTTACTTGCTTTAGTAGGTTAGTTAGGTGTCTCTGCTTGCTTGTTTATTTATTTTCTTTCATAGGGTAGTTACTCATTGAATATAGGTTGGCAAGTTAAAAGAAGTTTTCTTTTGTCATTTTCTTATTGATATGATTAGATAGTTTCTTTTTCTTATTGTTATGAACTAGTTTGTTTCAAGTAGGGTTTTTACTTGTTTTCTTAGAACTATCCATCGATCCTTGGCCCAAAAGTACTTAGGTTACCTAGTTTCAAGTTGCTTAGTAGGGTTTTCCCATTAGATAGTTTTTTCTTGAGTAGATTAGCCTTAGATAGCTACCTTCATTAGTTAGGCTATACTCCTACCAACCCTTCTACCTTTGGCATATATTTTGCTACAACTCTAAATTTACTTACCCCGGGTTGACAATTTAATTGAGGGTTTTTACTGTGTTTTTAGTGCATATAGAA
Organism: Picea sitchensis; assembly: GCA_010110895.2. Taxonomy (NCBI): domain Eukaryota; kingdom Viridiplantae; phylum Streptophyta; class Pinopsida; order Pinales; family Pinaceae; genus Picea; species Picea sitchensis. The sequence goes on from SNQJ01S0033282.1 coordinate 74,112, forward strand.
CACTCATCAATATGCTTCTTTGTTCAATTACTCTATTGAGGAGAACAATCCTTACATTCATCTGATATAAAATCCAACCCATGGATATTGCAGGAGATATAATGGCTTAGGTAGAGGTAATTTTGGTTACTGAAATAAGCTATCATCATAGTCCTCTCCCTCCATCTTGGAGAACCTTTAGTTATGGATCTCGCAATGCTTCCATTCATAAGTCTTCCATACATTGTTATTCATCACAACTTCCATTTCCTCTACTTGATTTCTTCTAGTGGGTTCAGACCAAGTTGGTAGTCTTGTGATTCTCGATATAATGACTGGTTGTTGTGGTTTTTCTTTCTCTCTTGGAATCTTCATGTTCTTCCTCATGTTTCTCTTTAGCTCTTGGGTCCATGGATTTTTCTATAAATTCCATGACCTGCATATTCCAACTTCTTCCTTTCATCATAGGATCATGGATGTGGATGGACAACCAGGGATACTTTAAGGAGAATACTTCTTCCAAAGTCAAACTGAACACGTGTTGCTTTTCATGGCTACTTCCATCAATAGGAACATGGATAGATACTTCATAATCCTTGATGGATCATATTATTTAGGATTATCTCCCTCCTAATCCTTGCTTCATGGATGAATGTATGCTCTTATTTTTCAATTATATAATCAGATCCCTCCATCTAAGAGAGTCCATCCTTCTGTCTACATCCTTATTGCCTTCTACAAAGTGTCACAAGTCTTTTTCTAATTTCCTTTTGATTGATGACTTCTTTCGGTTTTTACTTCTTCCAAGTTTCTTCAAGTTTGATTCTGATTTGGGCTTATATTGCAGTTGTTACTTATTTTAATATCTTCCACATGAATTGTTACCAAGGATTTTCGATGTACTTCATCTTTTCAGGTGTATTTCCGGACTTGAATTCATCGTGATAGCAATCCTTATCTTGTTATTCTTCCATAGTTAGTGTTTATGTTTGAACATATTATCCTCTAAGAAATAGATATGAAAGATATGTACAAAAACTATGTAAACATGGTATGTACAAGAGTTATGAAGAACATTGTTACCTTATCTTAGAAGAAGAAGTCTGCTTTATCCTGCTTGGCCTTCTTTGAGGGTTCCCTTTCTTCAGCAACTGATGCTTCGTTTGTTTCCTTCCTTTTCTTTAACTCGAGACAATGATTCTTGTAGTGACCATATTTTCAACAGTTGAAGCATTGTATTTTTGACATACCTTTCTCTTGATTTGGTTTGTTCTTTGGGCCAAACGTTTTTTATTCCTGAAATTCTTGAACCTTGTTGTAAAAGCTTGATCATCGTATTTATTTTGGGGTTTCTCTTTTTCACTAATCCTTGATTCTTCTTATGCACAACAAGTCCAAATTTCTTCAAATGTGGGATACTCCTTTCTTGTGTTCATGCTTGCAGAAAATGCATCCCATGTATTGGGAAGGCCATTGAGTACTATATTTACCAGTTCCTTCTATGAAATGATTTCTTCAATAGCTTTCAGTTGATCTCTTAACTAAGAGATTATCATAAGGTATGATGTTATGCTATCATCATCAATCATTTTCATGTCATAGAGCTCATTCTTCGGACTCAGTACTTGTCTAATGTTTCTGACTGAGAAGAAATTTGTTAGGGCATCGTACATCTTCTTAGATGAGTCAAGATGGGAGATGTAGGGTATCAAGTGGTATTTTATAGAGTCCACTATGATACTCATGGCATTGATGTCATTGTCTTTGAACTTCTCCATAACTACAATGTTCCGAGGTTCCTTCTCTTTTCCTTATTTGAACTATGGTTCCACGATCTTTCCTTTCATGATATCCAACACTTTATTCTTGGCAAGGATGAGGTAAATCCTTGTCTTCCATGCTCTGAAGTTAGAATCCCCTTCTAACTTGTTTTTTGACTTCATAGAGTAAGTCATAACTTCTTTAACTTGGTGAAATTTTGACCAAAAACTCAAACTTGACATATTAGATTGCTGAGAGTAGAAGGAGATGCACTAGGCTAGGGTGCACTAGGCTATCCATATATTAGGTCAATCTCTTCACTTAAGGTGCCTCAATAAGAGGGTTAGGGTTTCATTGTTGCAAAAAAAACTGGTTGCAACTGTAACTATAACTGATCAAATCCTCCCAATCTATCTTCTAGCGGTTAGACTATCTGAAGATAGCATGGGCCCATAACCTATTAGAAAGTAATAGATGTGCTCATTTAAACATAGACAATATAACAGTATTGTCACCCAACCATAGGATAAAGCCACCCTCGAGCACCTTAACCTTGATAGAGAATGATTTCGAAAGAAAACCAATAGATAACCAAGGCTAATGCATCAAGAAAAGATAACCAAGACTGATCAGAAAGTCCAACCATAACCAATATAAATTCCAAGCCCAAACTGGGAATACAGATTGTAGTAGTTTCTAACTGCAACTTCTCCCAAGACTTGTGCACTCGCCCAGTTTCTGTAGTGCACACTTCTTCACTGCTGAAATTTCAAGCTGTGTGTACAAAATGAGGTCTGGCTACTTGTATTTATAATGTTTTCCTGAGCTATCTGGTCTGACTTCTCATTCGGGAGGATAAATAACTAATATTAAATATTTCCTTGAGCCAAATTGTCTTGTAGGGTTAAGTTTGATGCTTTAGGGTTCATTCTTTCTTCCCAGAATATTCTATTCTCGTCAAGGTTACACGTGGAGGTAAATACCTCTCGCAACTACCATAATATCAACAATTTCATGGTCGAGGGCAAGTTCTCTATCTCTTCCATGGGTATTGAATGAGTGAGAGCCATTAGGATTCTCTCTACTCACCACAACAGTCTCTCAGCCTCTCTGGATGGGGGTCCTCCTACTAGTCTGGCCTCTGGTCGAGGACAACACCTGGTCCTGGAAAAGTCATCTGGTTGAATTGGTCCCACATCTGTATATAACAAATCATTAAGTTAGTACTTTGACATTGACATAAAAAGGATAATATTTAAAAATTTAAAAATTAAATAACTTTAAAAAAAAAATTGTGTTTACCTATATTGTTGTACTCCTTGCCAAGGAGCATGAGCATGTCGGGATCCCTTAGGAAACTAACTCTTGCATATGGATAATCCTCAAACACGAGAATCCGACATGCCCACAAATAACAAAATTTGTCATCAAAATCCTCACGGGTTATCCCTCCACCTTGTCTAGGAAACAAAGATGCCCACATGCAAAATGTCGGAAAGGAGAAAATATTCCCTTTATTGTCTCCCTCAGGCTAAGACTAGGCACTCTCGAAGAAGAAGAAAGTGCACAATATTGTTCCAAACCTAAAGTTCTTGTTCGTCCGCCTGGGACAGTATGTGAGTTGTTTCTTCGTGCATGTAAACATGGTAGTACTCTAGTAAAAAATGATGGCATCCAAACACTAAACTGCACAATGAATTTGTGCACAGGAGGCATGATGGAGTGTTGTGAATCCCGTGATCCACCAAATCATGAAGAGTACAATTTGAAGATGGAGAGTGGTGATCTTGTGTATCAACACTTGAGATCCTAATTTCTCGGTACCAGCTTCACAATACATCCCGATGTAGTCCTCTATATTGTATTTCACTGGATGAAAAGTCCTCAAATTGATTGATTCCCCCCTCCTAGAGAGGTTGGTCAAAACATAGATATCCTCTGCCATTGGAGTCAGTGGCTAACCCTCTAGCATTAATGCCTCTACATCTGGATGCCAATACTCTACCAAATGGTTCAATAATATAGTTTGTTGCCTCATGAATGGACACTGGAATAACATCCACATGCCACATTGTTTCAGCATAGCAATGGCCCCAGGGTCCTCATCTACCAAGATGTCTAGTTCCTCATGTTCCCTTTCTCACCAATGGAAATACATCATGTTGCACAAAATTTGGAAAGGATTATCCCTTGTTGTTATTTTTTTGAACATTAAATTTGGTGTACGCGGGCTGCCTTGAAGACAGTCGTGTATGTACGCAGGCTAAGTGTTACTTTTCCTGTGTACATATGTGGGTTGAGTGTGTAAAGTCTGCGTACATGTAGACCTGACCCTTTTACAAGGGCACATGCCTCCCAAACACGAAATCAAGCATGAAAGGATGCATAAAATTGAAAGAGAGAATTGTTTGTACTTACATGGTCCAAGTGTGAGGGTTTTTCATCCACCGTATATCCTTGATTTTGCATTTTGAGGAAGAGGGTTTTTTACCTTTTTGGTTATTTTCCAAATTGCAATGGTTAAAATGAGTTGTGCACCTCTATTTATACACTTTTTTGGCCCTTTTTTAACTAATTCGGTACCCTTTTTCCCCTTTCTTGACTTGGTATCTACTTAAGTTATCTTTTGAGATATCTTTGGGCCTTTCTGATGAACTTGTTCTTTTAGTTTGGTTTTTTTCTTGAGATGGGTTACACTTATATCACCCCATGGTAAAACTCATTTTTTCAACTATTGCATATAGGTTAGGTTTTCACCCACTGCATTTTGCATATTGTTGAATTTTATACTTTTCCATAAGATCGATCCCACCAAAGTGCGCCACAGAAACTTCTTGACTACTTTAGAAGTGTCATAATTAGGTGGTAGAGCCTTCCTCTACATGGATGCCCTAGGTAGATCCTTTGTTGAATTTTTTGTATCCATGCTGTGAGTTTTATCCATAGGCTTGGGAGTCCTTTTTAGTCCCACCATGATTACATATTGAAGCCTCATTCTTCTTTCTAGTCATCATTCTTGGATTTACCCACAGGACTCCCTAAAGAGCATGGTTTGTTGTCTTTCAAGATCACTTAAAATTCTAAAGAAACATATAATGAGAATTCATTTATTCTTTTCGGTCTCATCTGGATTACTTGAGAAAAGAAACCCCCGTGGAATCTTCTTTAAGCCCTTTTCAGACTCTCTAAAATTGAAAATATTGTCAAACAATCTTGTTTCCCTTCACGCTCGCCAAACTCAAATTTGAAGGCACATCTGTTTGGCAGTAGTTTACCCTTTTTCGGTATGGATGGTTAATTTACAAATAAACATATGCCCTAGGAGCTTTGGTTTGTTGGGAGAGTATTCTTAGGTGTAAGTTTAACCCTTTTTCGAGCATGAGGGACCAAATTTTCGACAAAGGGACATTCGCATGGGTTTTGGTTTATCTCTTTTTCGGGCCTTGGAGATTAATTACGAAAAAGGAACCCCCTCAGAGTCCATAGTTACTATCTTTTCAGACTCCCTAAATATGAAAATATCGTCGAGTGACCTTATTCCTTTCACACTCGTTAATTGGTTCAGAAAGAACATTTCTTTGGCATAGACTCCCCAAAGCCTTATGGGCCTATAGAACCACTTGGAGGACTACTACAACTTGAACACCTAATGATTTAGTCTATGGAAATAGAGTGATACTACCCATTGAAACAAATATTCAGACACTAAGGACAGTAGTACAACTTGTGTTGGAACTACCAGAGGCTCAGAAACAAAGGTTGCTTCAAATCAATGAGTTGGATGAACTATGATAGGATGCCCCACATCAATCCACAATGATATGACATCAAAGGGAAAAATGGAATAATATGTTTATCAAGAAAAAGAAGTTTAAGGTTAGATATTGGGAATTATTATTCGATTACGAATGCAAGGGCTTCATAGGTAAATTTTGCACAAAATGGCTTGGTCCATATGATATTGACACAGTCTACGATAATGGGGTCATTAAACTCTACACCATAGATGAAGACAAGATTCCTCTAATGGCTAATGGAAAAATAATTATCTTATACCATCGACCCTTATCAAAGGAATCCTTTTTGAAGAAAAATACAAATGGATGGCATGACAGTGACCTAGATATTGTTCTCGCGGGATAGTTTTTGTTTTTGTTCCTGCTTTCAAAAAACAAAAGGGTGTAAAAACTAGCCTAGATGGAACATCCAATTTTTTTGTTTTTTTGAAAACCAACCTAGGTGGCGCATCCCAATAAAAAAAATCAAGAAGGGAACTTTGCATATTTTATGATGGTTATGTCAGGATCCTTCTCAATAAATTTTAATAAATATCTTTTTCTCTCTAATAATTTACTTCTTTTCAGGATACACAGAAGAGAACAACATTGCTTCCAACCTCTGTTGTTGCAATTCCTTCTACTACAAATCTTGTTGCTACAACTCCCCATAACACAATAATCTCTATTGTCACAACTTCCATTGCTACAATTCCCATTTTCTATGATTTCCTTGGATGAAAGTCATGTTCCACAAACTTTGGTTGTTGCAACTATTCTTGTTNTGGATTTACCCACAGGACTCCCTAAAGAGCATGGTTTGTTGTCTTTCAAGATCACTTAAAATTCTAAAGAAACATATAATGAGAATTCATTTATTCTTTTCGGTCTCATCTGGATTACTTGAGAAAAGAAACCCCCGTGGAATCTTCTTTAAGCCCTTTTCAGACTCTCTAAAATTGAAAATATTGTCAAACAATCTTGTTTCCCTTCACGCTCGCCAAACTCAAATTTGAAGGCACATCTGTTTGGCAGTAGTTTACCCTTTTTCGGTATGGATGGTTAATTTACAAATAAACATATGCCCTAGGAGCTTTGGTTTGTTGGGAGAGTATTCTTAGGTGTAAGTTTAACCCTTTTTCGAGCATGAGGGACCAAATTTTCGACAAAGGGACATTCGCATGGGTTTTGGTTTATCTCTTTTTCGGGCCTTGGAGATTAATTACGAAAAAGGAACCCCCTCAGAGTCCATAGTTACTATCTTTTCAGACTCCCTAAATATGAAAATATCGTCGAGTGACCTTATTCCTTTCACACTCGTTAATTGGTTCAGAAAGAACATTTCTTTGGCATAGACTCCCCAAAGCCTTATGGGCCTATAGAACCACTTGGAGGACTACTACAACTTGAACACCTAATGATTTAGTCTATGGAAATAGAGTGATACTACCCATTGAAACAAATATTCAGACACTAAGGACAGTAGTACAACTTGTGTTGGAACTACCAGAGGCTCAGAAACAAAGGTTGCTTCAAATCAATGAGTTGGATGAACTATGATAGGATGCCCCACATCAATCCACAATGATATGACATCAAAGGGAAAAATGGAATAATATGTTTATCAAGAAAAAGAAGTTTAAGGTTAGATATTGGGAATTATTATTCGATTACGAATGCAAGGGCTTCATAGGTAAATTTTGCACAAAATGGCTTGGTCCATATGATATTGACACAGTCTACGATAATGGGGTCATTAAACTCTACACCATAGATGAAGACAAGATTCCTCTAATGGCTAATGGAAAAATAATTATCTTATACCATCGACCCTTATCAAAGGAATCCTTTTTGAAGAAAAATACAAATGGATGGCATGACAGTGACCTAGATATTGTTCTCGCGGGATAGTTTTTGTTTTTGTTCCTGCTTTCAAAAAACAAAAGGGTGTAAAAACTAGCCTAGATGGAACATCCAATTTTTTTGTTTTTTTGAAAACCAACCTAGGTGGCGCATCCCAATAAAAAAAATCAAGAAGGGAACTTTGCATATTTTATGATGGTTATGTCAGGATCCTTCTCAATAAATTTTAATAAATATCTTTTTCTCTCTAATAATTTACTTCTTTTCAGGATACACAGAAGAGAACAACATTGCTTCCAACCTCTGTTGTTGCAATTCCTTCTACTACAAATCTTGTTGCTACAACTCCCCATAACACAATAATCTCTATTGTCACAACTTCCATTGCTACAATTCCCATTTTCTATGATTTCCTTGGATGAAAGTCATGTTCCACAAACTTTGGTTGTTGCAACTATTCTTGTTAACACTTCCCACCATCACAATTCCCCTTCATTTCCTCAGTTGCAACTCCATTTTAAGCCTTATCTATGGTAAATAACCCATTCCCTTGGCTTATACTCCACATGCAACCCTCCTTCATTTCCAATAAAAATTCCCCAATGATATTTCCCCATTTCCCTCCCTTTTGACTACTGTAACTTCATTGTTGTGACTCTCATCGTTGCAACCCTGCTTCTAGCTTCATTTAATTTTCCCACTTTTCACCTTTCCTTGCACCACCATCGCTTCAACTCTTGTTGTCATGGCTTCTCCCCTCTAACAAGTTTCAATAATTTCGTTTTGATTGTTGTAGCTTCATTGCTACGACTTACGTCACTGCAAATCTGCTCATAGCTCCACTCTATTTTTCTCACTTTCCACCCACACTTTTCCCCTCCATCACCTATGCTTCAATTCACACTTACACCATAGAGATACACTCTTAGTGCTGCATTTGTTTCACTGCAACTCCCTATTGTTGCGACTCCACTTACAACTCATATTTTTGAGCATCGAGGTTCCTATGATTCCGGCCGACGAAACCAACAATGCTGACACTACAATTTTAGCTAAGATCCATTGATGGGACCCCATCCTCCATGATCGAAATGATAAAAACATCATAACACAACCACTTAAGGTAAGACATGACAAGGTATGCGTTCCTATCTGAATATGCCATAATTACGATTTTACACCCACCACCCTTATTGCCACAAATCCGAGCTCACCACCCAAAAATTCACATAGCCCTACAAACTAGAACACTTGGAGATATAAAATTAAAGGATCCATGGGAGTCTCACTAATACGTATAGAAACAACTAAACCTATGCTACAACAAGTTTATGATAATATCGGACAAATCCTTAAGAAGGATGGATGGATGGAGTATGTGTTATTATTATGGGGATACGATGATAATGTCTCTCTAGAATTCACCTTCAATATTAGATTTGATCACTCCACAATATTGATAACACATGTATAAGTCACAGAAGAAACAATAGAAGAAGTCACAAGGATTCCTTGCATGGGTGAGAGATGGTATAACGGAAGAACCTTGCAACCAAAAGTCCTATGACAATTTATCGAGGTCGGAGAAGAATTAGTCAAGAAAGGGACATGTTTCAAATGGTGATATCTACCTCATCCATGGGAATACCTCACTATATTTTACCAACAATACTTCACTTGTGAAAGTCACTTCGACACCATCTGTATTCAACACATTCATCTATTAGACCACCTACAACACAATCGGTTGATCAATATGCCATATTTCTTATTTCGGAAACTTTAGATAGTGGAGGCACTTGTCCATAGGGCGAAGAACCCTGGGAGGCTGTGTCGCACCATGCCGTTATCAAATTATTGATGGAGCATGCACTCAACAAGGATGGTCGCATGTGGAATAGTATTGTCCAACCACCCATTCTCCTCAATGAGAATGAGGTTGTTTCACTTCAAGGGGCCTAACTGAAAATACCCACATTCCTGGGACCAGATGAAATTGTGGCTACAACCCCACCAAAGAATGATCCCATGGACATAATAGAGCTGGCTGCTACAATTCCACAAAGAAAATCCAAAATAAAAGGAAGGGAAAAATATCACCATGCTGCAACATCGCTGGAAGCTGACCATAACAGTGATTTAGAGATAACGGCCAACAACCCAACAAAAAAACAATTGTGAGGGTTCAAAAGAAGGAAACCACCCATGCCAAAGAAATGGAAAATAAAACATGAGGTTGCAGCTTATCACAAGAAAAGAAGGATTGTTGATCACATGGAATGGGTCAAGGAGGAGCACCAAGAACCAAAAACCTCCCATGTTACACAAGAACCAAAGAAGGATATTAAACTCAAAACTGAAGAGGCCCCGGTTGACACACAAGAACTAGACCAGGGTCCTCTTGGAGAAGGCCTCAATGATTTCCTCATGGATTACACAGATAAGGATGAGCTATAGGTCAAAACTCATACTATCCCACAAGAACCAATGGGAGGTCATTCTCAAAGAAAAACCCCAACACAAGTAGAGGACCCATCACACTCTCCAATGCATAAGGAAGAGCACTAAGACGATTCAACATGTATAGATAAACTGGGGGCTCTCATTGATACAATGGGCGGAAAAATTGAGGAAGACAAAAAAAAAACAATGCCTATTGTTGAAACAAGAAGATGCAATATTAAAACATCAAATGATTATAAGGAGCAAGAACTACAACCCGAGGCCACTTCTAACACAAAAGAGCTAGAGGGAGGCTCTCTAGGGGAATGGTCCACCCATTCACACAATTAACACAATGAAGAACAACAAGAACAAGATGGCTCAAATTAAACACCAGATCAAGGCCTGCAGTATTCACAACCACAACCTTCTACTTATATTACTTCTACATGGGTCAACATCCCTCACTCTCTACCAATTTATGCATCTTTGGTAACAAAGAACATAGCATTAAAAACGAAAAATTGGAAGCTTAGGTTTAATTTGAACATGCTTAAAGCAGACATTGAGGAACACATGGAACCTAAGAAATAAATTTACCCTGCACCAAGTCCTCTTGTTTCAAGGGAACCCTTTACTGGCTCAGAACAAAAGGGTGAGCCCAAGGAAACAAAAGAAATAGTTGTTTAGAGATAGATAAAAAAATAAATTGGAGTTCTTGTTGAACAACATATCAATGAAGAGAAAGAGGAAGTTGAGAAGTTAACATGTATTATTAGTGACCCCCATGGTCACCCTAACTTCTCTAACAATGAGTGATGATGGTTTCATTATGACATGCAACAATTTTGCGTTGGGGGAGATGACGGGTGCCTAAAATGCCCCGTCTATACCTTTTTTCTTACCATTTTTTGTTAATCATTCCCTTTTTTATACTTACTTTATTGAGATCACTTTACTTATCACCAAGGTATGAATCCTTACCAATATTCCATTTTTATGTTACTTTTGCATTATTCTTAAAGGAACTCATTGCTTTCATGTATTGATATTGCTACGTCAGAATAATACACCAACTATTGCAATATTGTCTTGCTGAAATTCCAAAAGTACCTTCAACTACCATGACCAGGTATGTGCACACTGTTACAACTTCGATACATCTATCATTGCTGCAACACCAAGACAACTGCCAACCTCGATCACGTTATTTGTTTCTGTGACTTCGGACAATGACTACAATTCAAAGGAATAGTATTTGTTTCCATGATTCTGATTTTACTAATCACTACGACTCCAACACAACAATCAATTTTTTTAGCTCACAGATGGGAAGCAATCTCCAATAGAGGAAAGCGATGGAAGAAAGGTAGGAAACCAAAAGAAAGAAAACAATTGTCTATCAAGTTAGCATGAACTAATTCTTTTATAAATATTGGGAAAACTTTGTAACCCGATGAAAATTTGGATCCTCACAACTTTCCATCAATCCCTTTGTATAATTTTAGATGATAGTCATATTCTATAAAAACCCCATCTTCCCGAGAGCTAAGGGGGAGGAAATCGAGTAATTACATTTTGTTATTTTATCTTTCAGAAGTTATAAATTTCTATCCATGCTTTCATTCATGCGTTGATGTGTTGGTGATTGTATGATTCTTGTTTAGAGACTCAGTAGCTCGCCTAAGGGGGTATGCCCCCCTCCTTATTAAGGTATTATCTATAATATTAAGGTTAGAAATTAACATTTTTGATCTGATCATTTTATTTTGTTTCTTCTTAAATTGTTGGAATTCTGGATTGTTAGTATTAATCATAGTATGCATCCTTTTTCTAATTTTTCTTTTATTCTAGAACAGTAGATTAATATATTCAATTTCATGATCAACTCACTGTGATTCTAGGACACATAGGATAGTGTTGCAATTCATGTATGGTTTGATTTTCTAAGTTTTATAATTCGTATTTTCATGAGTTACGATTATGATCAATCCTACAGTTTTCTTTATTGTTACTTGCATCATTACAAGTTTCTAATACATAGAGTTTCGTTGCTACAAATCTAACCACTGAAACTCAAGAGCGAGATTATTTTTGTTCTTCAGCTTCATTGTTGTAACTCACATTGCTACAACTCCACTTGCAACTGCACTTATTTTGTTTATTTTCTGATCCTATCTAGCTTTTTCTTTGCAACTTTGGATTGATGTGATTAGACTAATATTGAATGAACAACCCATTAATTATTGCAGCACACAATACCTTCATTATACTCAAGTGAGTCACCAATAGATCATAGAATAATTTTTAATTCGACAAATGTGATTTTAATTCTTGTAAGTGTGATTTCAATTCTTGCAAGTGTGATTTCAATTTCAACAAGTGTGATTTCAATTCTTGCAAGTGTGATTTCAATTTCTACAAGTGTGATTTTAATTCCTCTAAGTGCACTTTAATTTCTGTAATAGAAACTTAGGCCACAACATATCTTGGTTACTTAATTAAGTATATCAAATCTTTGAATTGTGACATTAAAGTGCTACAATGCCATATTCAAAACAACACTCTTCTTGCATAGATTTTGCATGATAGTTCACAAGTTCCACATGATCCCCACATTGATAATTCAATGTAATACCCTTCATTTTCTTACCAATTTAAATAGAAAGTAATCGAAATGTCCATTAGTAATGTATCCACATTTTCATCGCATGAATAATGGCTTCTAATTCTAGATCATGGGTGGCATAATTCCTCTCATGCTATTTTATTTTTCTAGACTCATAGCATACCACATGATCCTTTTGTGTGAGGAATCCACCAAGCCCTTCCTTGCATTCATAAGTGCACACAACAAAATATTCATATGGATCTACAATCTTCAATATGGGCGCACTTCTCAATATGTCTTTCAACTACTGAAAACTTTCTTCACAATGAGAAGTCCATTCAAAAATCACACCCTTCTTTTGCAAAGACGTGATTGGGCTTGCAATCTTTGAAAAACCTTTTATTAATCTTTAGTAATAATGATCTAACCTATTTCACATTTCTTGAGTAATGATCTAACCTATTTCACATTTCTTGGCATTGTCCATCCTCTAATGACCTCTATGTTCTCGAGGTCAAGTGTTATCCCATATGCAAAAATAATGTTCCCCAAGTAGTGAATCCTCTTTTGATAAAAGATGCACATACTTAGTTTGGCATACAATTTATGCTCTCTTAAAACTAGCAGAAACATTCTTAAATGTTTCCCATGTTGCTCCTCTTTCTTTGAATAAATTAGTATATCATCCAAGAAAACAATTACAAAATTTTCCAGGTATTCCTTGAACACTCCATTCATGAGGAACATGAAAATAGTTGGGGCATTTGATAACCCAAATCTCACTACCATATATTCATAATTCTTGTATATTGTTATGAATTTTGTCTTGTTGATATCTTATTCCTTTATCCTCACTTGATGATAACCTATTCTAAAGTCAATCATGGAAAATATTCTTGCACCTTTCAACTGATCAAATAAATCGTTAGTTCTTGGAAAGGGATATTTGTTCTTTCTGGTGACCTTATTCAACTATATGAAATCAATGCATAGCCTTAAGGTTCCATCCTTATTCTTCACAAAGATAATTGAGGCATCACAAGGTGACACACTTGGACGTATATACCCCTTCCTTAAAAATAATTCAAGTTTCATCTACAACTCCTTCGATTTTAGAGTTCCCATTTTGTAAGATGTATTGGATGCTAGGGAATATCCTGGCACCAAATCAATACATAAATCAATGTCTCTCTTTAGTGGAAAACCTAGAACTTCCCCCATAACATCTTCAAAATACTTCAAAACTACATGGTATTCAATGCTTACCACTTTATCGTTGGCTTCCTCTTCTATAAGGGATACAAAAACCTAACATCCCTTCATGAACATATTTTTCAGCTACATAGCTAAAATTTATCTAATGGATATATCTCTTGGGATGCCTTGAACCTTGTCTTACTACCCTTGTTCATCAAGAAATGTGATCATTTTGTTGTAACAGTCTAAGAAAACATGTTGTTTTTCCAATGAATCCATGCCAATTATACAATCATATGAACCAAATGGAATGATTTTTACATCTACCTTTGTGTTGAGTCCATTCATGTCTATTAGACAATCTTTTAATAGATCAATAATTTTCCTCTTAGACCCTGTGGCTAACTAAACTAACCAATATTTCTTATGCTTAATCCTTTGCAAGTGAAATATTTCAACAATTAGATTTTATGTAACTATGGCTAGCTCCAAAATCAATTAAAATTGCTATGGGATAGTTATCAATCTTACCTTCCACTTCAATCATGGGGGATTGATATTATTCTTGCTTTTTGTCCAAGGATACACAAATACTTGTCATGTTTCCTCCCATGTATTCCACTGTTTCAGCCTCTTGAATGTTCCGGTCAGTCTTCATTATTTCTCCTCTATTAGGGAAGTCCTTATATATGTGATCTCCCTCACATCCCCAAAATTGTAATGGCTATTTCCTTGGAATTTTTCCAAATGAATATGAAATACTCAACTCATTTTTGGTTGATCGTCTTTTTTTATTTACATGGGACTTGTTCTTGAAAAATTTTGGCTTAAAAATGTTTTTCTTTTGATCTTTCTTACCCTTCATCTTGTCATTCCAATACTTTTGGAAAATTAGCCTTCCTCCGCTCTATTGATAAACATTATTTTCTCTCCTTATGGCCTCCTCCAAAGTCATGGGGTTATCATATCATATATTGTCACTCTATAAGGAGGGTAACCCACTCGAAAACCTTTGGATTTTTACCTTCCAATACTTTATGAAGTACACATACTTCATAAATTCATATAATCTCTTCTCATATTCATCCATTTTCATGCTTCCCATCTTGATTTCAAATAAATTGTTCATCGTCCTTTCATATTATTAGGAAAATATTTCTCTTGGAAATATCCTTTGAACTGCTTCCATGAAACCTTCTTCTCATCAAGGTGTTTGGCTTGCTTAAGCTAATCCCATCACATGGTTTCCTTTCCATTAAAGTAGTAGGTTACAATTCTATATTCTACCCTTGAGGGGTAATCGTGCATATGAAAATATTTCTTCATTTCCAATAGATATACCTCGACCTCTTCTCCTTTCTTGCTCTCACCATTGAAATTTGGTGGCTTGATTTTCCTGATTTCACCTTGCAAGATGTTTTCCTTAGGCATTATTCTCTACGTCCTGATAGGAGACACACTTGGTATTATCCCTGGCCTCAAACATGCATGATATCTCCTAATGTATTTCTCTGGGGAATGATGGTGCTTTCTCATAATCCTTAATAGTCTATCATTCCCATGATCACCCTTTCTGCTATGTGATGTGGATGCAGTAACTTGTCTAGCACTAGCTACTTTATTTTTTCCATAGTCTTTATTGGCTTGCCTCTATAGCATATTCAAACTATGAAGTATCTCTTCCTTAGCCTTCATAATAATTTCATTATTCGCCCTATATCTCTTCACTTCTCTCTGCAGACTTCTCATAGTTATATGTTCTTGCCTGCCTCCTCTTCCATTTGACTATGTCTTAGTATTTCCCATGTTAACATGCTGACCTCTAAACTCCTCCTCATGGCTATAATATCCCTGGGCATGTTACCTAACTCCATTCCTCATATGAGAACCAAAATTATTTTCCTATACCTCTAATTCTATAAGAAATGTGCATGTAATAATTATTTTTAGAACATGCATACTTATAAAAAAAATTCATTAATTAGAATACAGGTTAATCTTCATATCAATTTATGAATAACACAATTCACGAAGTCAAAATATGATTCCTTAGATGCATTCCTCTCCAAAATATCTCTCCAACAACTATACTCATGCCTCATTCTAAGTTTTGATAGAAAAATTACAACATTCACAAGTTGTAATTTCCACTCATTGCTTTGTTTTCACTGCTGCAAAATTTCTTTATTATTTTTTGAGAGACTTTTAGTGACCAATTCAAAATTAAGGGTGGGTATATGTCTTCTCCTATTCAAGAAATTTTTAGTGACTATTTGTTTCCTCAAAAATGAGCTTCAAGTTGAAAGTTATGGTCTGAGGAAGTCTAGCTTGTTTTCCCATTTAATATCAATCCATAAATAATAATATTGCATACATGGAAGAGGCACACATTGTGAAGAGATTAAACTAAAGTCATTAGAATAAATATGGAATGTCAAATAATCATAATCCATATATGATTACACATGGATTAATATATCATTTGATAAATATATCAACTAACATGATTCCTCGATATATAAGAAGATTGTTGAGAAAATTGCATCACTCAAGGTTGTCTAACATTGGTTGAAATGGGGGTGGCAAGTCCTAGGGGGGTCATTCTTGATCCCATGGGAAACAATATTTGACTTATGAATGGTATTTATGGATAACCACAAACAATCAGGCTAAGGTGTATTCTCTCCTCCAAGGATTTCTCTCTATAAATGCAGTTAGAGTAAGGAGCTTGATCATTATTAGTGAATTGAGCATAATTATCATTATTATGAACAACAAGAAAACCCCATATGATAACAAGATTTATTTCCACATTGTGAGAATAAAAATGGATACCCTTTGGTACAAGGAGGTCACTTTTTTTCAAGTTCTAAGGGATTGCAATTAACAACAAAAAATCCTTGCAAATGAGGCCTCAAAATTAGGTTAAGAAATCTTGAAGAAAAAGGGGGGCATTTCTTTCCAAGATATCCCCTAATTTTTCATCCAAGTTTATTTAGGCATGATGACACATCACAACTGTCATTTAACACTTTTAAATGTACCCAAGATGTCATACTATAACAAAAGGGAGGAGGGATGTAGAGCACATCACCTCTATGTAAACCTCACAATGCTAGTCATTAAGCTCAGTTGACAATTTGATGAAACCAACAGATTAATGCAAGGAATAGGAAAGATAATGGCACAAATGAGGTTGACTTGTCCAATGATAGTTTTTGGTATTGGTCAACTTTGGTTCATCTTGATTCTCGAGTAATAATTTATCCTCTAATCTTGTTGGTGTTCCTTCGATTTTTCTCAAAGTGTTGGGCTTATCCCTTGATGTTTTTTACCTCGGCTTGGGACTTTGCATTGGTGTTTAACTGGAATTTAGTACTTGTATTTTTTTTAATTTCATGTGTTGGTTTGGAGTTCCTACTTTTACGGTCCTATAATTACAGGAAATCCGATGACTGAGATATCATTTGTTGGTCTCATGATGAAGATCCTCACTTGTTGACTCGCCTCTCTTCCCCCTCCATTTTGCATCATACTTGACCCTTCTTCCTTATGCATCATCCACTTATCCTTTCTAACCCATATATTGTCGCACCTCTAATCCCCTCACCCTCTATTTATTCACCCCTCCGCCAATTTTGTCCCTCCATGAATAAACAAGCTTAGGCTAAAAAACAATAGGCTTACAATAATGGTTAGTGGTATTGTTAATATTGATTATCTTAATAAAGTTAATTTAATTAGGTTAGTGTGTTTAGGTTATAAATTATGTTAGTGTAATAATATATTAAACAAATTAAACATTAATTAAAAATTAAACAAAACAATATTAAACAAAATTAAACATGAATTAAAATAAAACAATTTAAAAAAATTAAAACAAATAAAAAATGCATATGATAAATAAAACACACAAATAATAAAACAAAACAATATGAAACAATAAAACAAATATAAATAAAACTAAAATTTAGACAGTAAGTTCAAAACACATTCCTTTATCATATTTCGGAGCTCCCCCCTTATGTCACTCAATCAAGGGGGATCCAGAAAGTGCAATGACATCTCCCACATGTCATCACCATGTGATTTCGGAACCCCC
>SNQJ01S0033282.1:91925-108642 GCA_010110895.2 Picea sitchensis
TACCACCCTAGGGGGACCGAAATCCACTCTCCCCCCTCCGAAAACCACTCTCAAAACCGTTTTTGACCAGTTATCTTCCGAGGCATGTTCTGGGAAAACGAAGGTGTATTTTCGAAAACCGAAACAGGCTCTTCTCCAAAACGGGCTGAAATCCAAGAAACTCTCTCATTTTTTGCAAATGTGGCATGGTTTGGGAGAATATACAACATTGTTAATCCCTATTTTTCTGGATTCTGGATTTTCTTGTTTGACACATCTTTTTCAAACCCAAATCTTGGATAGTTGGAGATGAATTTGAAAAAAATGAGAGGGGTTTTATCATAACACGGTTATTTACAAAAAAATCCCCTATATTTTACACAGACATCTCAGATTTGGAGAATCAAATACTTACTTGGACCCTATTTTTCAGAATTTAGGGAGGCGAAATATTCAAAAGGGACAAATGGCAAATATGAAGGGATAGAAAACAGAGTTCGTGGAGGTATCTTCAACCTCATTCTAGATGCTAGATGACTCGAGAAACCTAGAAACAGAGGATCAACATGCAACCAATCATATTCATATTTCAAGACACAATTTTTCATAGGTGGCCACAATCAACAACAAAGATAAGTCATGCAACAGAAATTAAAGGACAAATCATAAACAACCTCCATCAAATCAGCACTGGAAGTTCAAAGTAGATCTAAGACAGTTCTATATTATTTTAATTAAATATATAGTTAGTTTATATTTTCCTAATTTATATCCTAGACATTAATGACATGAACAATGTAGATAACTTATAAATACTTCTGATTACGAAGTATTAAGGGATGATCCGTTGGGATCTTTTTGAAGGATGGAACCAATATTGTATCAGAGCTCACAGAGCCTCCTTTCTTTCAAAACTTTGGTAATACAATTGATACTTTGACATGATTCTTGTATCATTTATGTTGGTGAAGTACATATGTCTTTGTTTATGTTTTCTCCCTTCTCTGTTATAATTTTATGTGTTTCCAATCTAAATTATTCAACAAAAGACTGAACGACAGAATTGGTTTTGTTGTGCACTATGTTCCTAGATTTGGATAATTTCAATGTTTTTTTCTTGAGGGTTAGTTCTAGAATTCTTAATTCTCTGGTACAATCCGATCCCCTCACCTTTATTTTCAAATCACTCATCAATGTTAAGAATCCAACATAGGTGCCTATCCTTCCCTGTTATGTTTTTTGTAGAAACTGCCTTGATTGAACACACACTCTTTGACTCCATTTCCCGATGGCCCTCCCTCACTATTCCAACCAAATAATTTAAAAACAAAACCATGTACTTTCGTAACTATCCTAACATTCTAATCCAAACATAGCTAAATCATACAGAGAGATCCCTCTCTAAGTCTTGGAGGGCTATATCCTTGACTCCAAAGTGGTTTTGTAGTTACCTCTGCCCATTTCTTCTTTATCCTAAGAAATTACAAAGTGATAACATAGTGGCAGCCACACTGGGGAACCTTCCTCAAAAAATCATATCAAGTTCCAGATCTGATTATTGATGGTGGATAGTGATCAGACACAAGAAGTTTGAATCATCCACCTAGTGACTCCAATCAACTCCAATCAGTTTCAAAGACTCCATTGAAGGAAGAACCTGAAACATGACAAGACAATCTGAAAAGATCAGGTATGCAAATTGGAATTTCATCCAAGACATAATAAGTTTTATTTTTAATTATTTCCTCTCTTTTTATGATCCTGCACAAGACCATATTGTTGAAACTTGTGTTGATCAAATTCAACCTGATGAGCCTCAAGAGATCAAGCCTATTTTTGCAATCCTTGTACATACTCCTACACCTGTAAATATTCTAGATAGATACAAGCCCCTTGTATTACCTCCTATACTCCACGATTTCCCTACAAATTATTACAAATATCTTCCCAATTTTGATGGAGAATATGGTAACATCACTGCTGAGAAACACAATTAGGGTTTTGAGAATTTTCTTGATCTTTTTGAGGTTGAGTAAAATGATGTCTGCATCAGAATTTTTTCTCTATCTTTGCAAGATAGAGCTAAGGAATGGTTCAAAATATTTTCATCTGCAAGCATATCCAATTTTCATCAGTTTTTAGAAGTCTTCCTTGGTAGATGGGATATCAAGAGAAATCGTTTTCTTATTTTAAAAGAGTATGATCATTTCAAAAGACAGTCGGGAGAAACAATGCAGTGCTTTTCAGCCAGATTCGATCAAGTTTACAATTCAATGTCTGCTGATATAAAACCTCCTCTTGGTTTAGCTCTCTTACACTACTCATATGCCTTTGATTCAAAGATGGCATTTCAATTGAGAGAAAGGAACACTACTACACTCAAGGAGATGTAGGAAAGTGAAATTAGTGTGGAAGCTAATTTGTTGATCAAAAGGTCAAATATCAAGGTAGAAGAAAGGAAGAAAATAGCAAAGGAGCAGCTGAAATATTCAGAAGCAAAACTAGAAATTCTGACAAGCACAATGAAAGAAATGGAACAGAAAGTTATCATGAGAAATGAACTTGTTTTCCAAAAGAATCATCTTCCATTGGTTACAGAGAAAGAAAGGGTCATTGTTCCCAAGCATTTTGCAGCTCACCCTTGGTGGCCTAGGTCACAGAAATATTATTGTATGTATTCTATTAACAACATGGACATAGATGAAACTCCAAATCAGATCATAGAAGAGCCATCACCTTATCTGATCTGTATGATTGTTGACCTTTCTTACCTAGATGATCTACCCAAGTATGATAAATATTATGATGATTATGTGGTTGAAATAGATGTTGATTGTTCAAAGCAACCAGTGGCATGCTTTTGGGAGAAGGAAGCTCAGTTACAGCTCAAATATGAAAATCAGTGTTATAACCCTAAATTGCACCATACATGCATACCTAGCATCAGGCCATCTTACTTGCCATTTTTGGCAAGCTATCACTGAAATCTCTTCCTAAAAAACACTTTTTTTGGAGATGTGCATGCCCTGCACCATTATTGCCCGTGTATGTATGCTTTATACACCATTACAGCTCATGTACGTATAGTACCCACACCATTACATCTCGCGTATACCCACAAAAGTTGCAAAAAAAACAATTGCAAGGGAATACATGCTTTTGGGTAGTTTCCTAACCAATTGACCGTCCATAGCCCGTCACCCAACCAAATAACTATCTTTTTGGCATATAAAATAAGGTTTTGGGGTCCCATTCATGGAATAAGAATGAAAGCAGTGAAAATCTACCCATTTCATAATCCCCCCTTGCCCCAAGAATTTGCAGCCACATTGTGAGTTTTGAGCCAGAATTCCCTATTCTAGCCTTTTTTCTCCATTACTAGCCTAATCCATTTCCTAGAGAGAGATGAAGAGGAGAAAGATACATGGAAGCGGTTGGAGCTTGGTGAAGAGGAGCCCAGGACCGAGTTCGAGGAGGATTCGTCGATCTCATTTTGTAAGTGACTTTGTGAGATTAATATAAAGAAGTATGTTTTTCGTCCCGCCACATGATGTGTTCAATCTTGATATTTGATTTATATTTTATTATGACATTTAACCCACTAATTCATATATAGAATGCATGTTCGTAGTTTCTTGTTTGTCTTTTGGTGGATGCAGGTCAACCTTGGGAGGATATTTGAAGTCGAGGAACAACTGAACGCAAATGGATCGACACCGGACACGGAGTTTAAGGTAAGACTACTGGATCCCTATACTTTGTACTTTATTCATGAATGTGGGGTATTGTCGAGATAGTTTTTAAAAGTAGGAGAATTTAGACAGTTATCTTTGCCTACACTTTAGAACCCTAGTGTAGTCCGTAGGGGGTTTTCCCACTATAGCAATCATCCTGTGAATATTAATTATGACAGCAACGAGGAAATTGCAGAAAATCTATGAGTAAGTGGAAAGTCTTTGCCCTTATGTTTCTCTTCATTTCAATTTCTGAGAGAAAACTATAAGAAAGTTGTCAATAGTAGGGATGGAGAATGTTCTTATCAATGAGTTTAAGATGCCATTGATGATATGGAAGTTGTTATAGACCCATAATTGCATCCCTTGAGCTACATTGATTTTCAAATTCCAGATGAAAGATTAGAGCCTAAGACAAAATATGAGTTAATACAAAATAATTATGTACCATTAAGCTTTAATTCATTTCATTTTTTAAAGAAGAATCTTGATCATGTCCTAAATGATAAGCACATAGAAAACTATAAAGTGTCATTGGAACCAATGCAATAGTCATCCCAGTTCCTACATGATCCAATAGTTGATGTGTTGGATGACTTGTGTTGTCCAAGTCATGTTTCATTTGAAAGATATGAGCTTAAAATAAGTTATGATATAGACTTAATTAGGCAGACAACTTCATGGTGTTGTTCAATAGGAATCTCATTTCAAAGTTCGGAAAAATATTTGCAGCCATATCAACAATTGTATAATGATATAAAAATCATATGTGCCATACCCAATTATGACCATAAATTTGTTGAAAGTCAAGAAATAGGTCATGTATTTCTTGATCCCATAGCAGACTACATGGAATATTTTTTCAGCATAAATGATCAATCATGTTTTCAGCAGTTTCCATTACACTTTGCAGTTTTGATTGTGTGGAAAAAAGGTCAAGTTTCCCTTTTGATTATGCTAACAAGCAATCAAGCAGTCCACTTGTTTCAATAGCTACTTGACTGGCTTCATTGGCATTTTTGTATTATTTGATTCAACATGATTCTCAACAGTGTAGGGTAGATAGCAGTGTGCAAATAAGCTCATCTCTTTGAGCATCCCTTTCAACAATTTTTTCAATCTCAATTTCAAATTGCAGTACAGTTCCAGTTTAGCGTGCATTTCAAATTTCAGTCTTTAGTGTGGTTTGATTTCAGTTGAAGGATCATAACAGGTACATCTTGTAGAATAAAGTTTTGGGATCATCCAAATAGATAAGGAACAAGTTTGCAAATTCATAGTTCTTTGGTTCTTGTCACCTCTTGAAAGATATTCCATCCCCAGGTGGAGCCTATGTTAGGGTCTTATAATTATAGGAAATGTGCTGACTCAAACATCATTTGTTGGTCTCATGATGAAACTCCTGGCTTATTGACTCACCTCGCTTCCCCCTCCATTTTGCATCATACTTCACCCGTCTTCCTGATGCATCATCCACTTATCCTTTCTAACCCATATATTTTCGCACTTCTAATCCCCTCACCCTCCATTTCTTCATCCCTTGGCCAATTTTTTCACTGCATGAATAAACAAGCTTAGGCTAAAAAACAATAGGCTAATAATAAATGGTTAGTGGCATTGTTAATATTAATTAGCTTAATAAAGTTAATTTAATTAGGTTAGTGTGTTTAGGTTATAAATTAGGTTAGTGTAATAATATATTAAACAAAATTCAACATTAATTAAAATAAAACAACTTAAAAAAATTAAAACAAATAAAAAATGCATATAATAAATAAAACACACAAATATTAAAAAAAACAATATAAAACAATAAAAAAAAGTAAAAAAAAAATACAATAAAACGTAAAACAAAAACAAAACAGAAAACAAATATAAATAAAAACTAAAATTTATACCCTAAGTTCAAAACACATTCCCTTTCTCATATTTCGGACCCCCCCTTACGTCACTCAACCAAAGGGGGGTCCAGAAATTTAAACCACCTATGCCACATGTCATCATCATGTGATTTCGGACCCCCGCTTAATACCACTTACCACCCTGGGGGGTCCAAAATCCACTCTCCCCCCTCCGAAAACCACTCCTGAAACCATTTTTGACTAGTTATCTTCTGAGGTGTGTTCTAGGAAAAGGAATGCATATTTTCAAAAACAGAAAGAGTTTTTAATCTGAAACGGTCTTAAATCAAATAACCTCTCTCAATATTTTCATAGGTTCCATGGTTTGGGATAATAGACAACATCTTTAAGCCATATTTTTCGGTATTATGGATTTTCCTGTTCAACACATCTTTTTCAAACCCAGATCCCAGATAGCTGGAGATGAATTTCAAAAACCTGAGAGAGATTTTTTCTTAGAAAAATATTATTTACAAAAACCTCCCCCATATTTTACACATACATCTCAGATAGGGAGAATCAAAGACTTACTTGGACCCTATTTTTTAGAATTTAGGGAGGCAAAATATTCAAAAGGGAAAAATGGCAAAGATGAAGGGACAGTAAACAGAGTTCGTGGAGGTAGCTTCAACCTCATTCCAGATGTCAAATGACTCGAGACACCTAGAAACATAGGATCAGTAAGAAACCAATCATCTCCATACTTCAAGGAACGATTTTTCAGAGGTGGCCATAGTCAACAACAAAGATAAGCCATGCAATAGAAATTAAAGGACAAACCATAAACAAACTCCATCAAATTAGCATTGGAAGTTCGAAGCAGATCTGAGACAGTTCTATATTATTGTAATTAAAGATATAGTTAGTTTATATTTTCCTAATTTATATCTTGGTCATTAATGACAGGAGCAGTGTAGATAACTTATAAATACTTCTGATTATGAAGTATTAAGGGTTGATCAGTTGGGATCTTTTTGAAGGATGGAACCAATATAGTAGCAAATCTCACAGAGCCTCCTTTCTTTCAAAACTTCAGTAATACAATTGAGACATTGATAGGATTCTTGTGTCGTTTATTTTGGTGAAGTACATATGCCTTTGTTTATGTTTTCTCCCTTCTCTGTTATAATTTTATGTGTTTCCAATCTAAATTATTCAACAGAAGACTGAAGGACATAATTTGTTTTGATGTGCACTATGTTCCTATCTTTGGATAATTTCAATGTTTTCTTCTTAAGGGTTAGTTCCATAATTCTTAATTTCTTTGGTATAATTCGATCCCCTCACCTTTATTTTCAAATCACTCATCAATCTTAAGAATCCAACATAGGTGCCTATCCAGCCCTGTTATGTTTTATGTAGAAACATTCTTGATTGAACACAGAATATTTGACTCCATTTCCTAATGGCCCTCCCTGGTTGTTCCAACCAAATAATTTAAAAACCAAACCCTATACTTTCATAACTAGCCTAACATTCTAATCCAAACAAAGATAAATCATACAAAGAGATCCCTCTTTGAGTCTTGGAGGGATATATCCTTGACTCCAAAGTGGTTTTTTAGTTACCTCTGCCCATTTCTTCTTCAGCCTAAGAAATCATAGAGTGTTAACACCTACTACATGGATTGGGAATTAGGAGCCTTAGGTTTTTCCTCTTACTAGCTAGTGTCTTATGGTTGGAGGATTTGTATCCCATTTACTATGTTCTATTAAACTGAAAGAAAGAATATGTGGGATAGTTTCCTATGACCACCTTGTTCTTTGGTGTGCATAGTACCACTTCAAGTCTATTATGTATCTTCCCTTTTGGGTTGGAATCCAAATTCAACTTGTTGTGTTTTCTAACTAGGAAAGTATGTCTCAATCATTTTGAATCATTCCTTTATGTTATTTTTACCTATCTCCTATCTAGCCTACAACGAAATTTTTTCGACATGTATTATAGGGAAGTTGAGGAAATTCAAGGGTGCTATGCATACATCAATATTTCATAAACAAACAATAGGAAATCTATACTCTTGGTGGCCACCAAGGTACATGCAAACAAACATCAATGCATATCTCAAAATGTTGTTATTATGGATGTTGTTGTTTACCAAAAGAGGACAATTCAACTATTGGAAGATGAATTCTCAATGTTAAAGAATATTCTCTATAACCTTACTAAAGGATCCCATTCAATTGCCTCAAATTACAAAAATTTCAGTAAATTTAGCCCCAAATGATCTCAAGGAAGAACAAGGAGTTCATCAAATGATTGAATATATGGATTTGGACAACCAAGAATCTCATCCCACTAATATGATCCAATTTAAATTCTCAGGAAGCATGTTTTTAATTAGTATTTCATGTTATATAGAACATTATTAATATGAGGTGTCTTTTTTAGAGTATACACTAGTAGAAGCCTTTTGAAATCCTCTATGAATGATGATTTGGAATTATTTATACCCTACATATGTTGTCTATAAATAATGTTGGATTTTATTCAAATACAAAACTCTTTTTTATATCAACATGCTATCTAGCTTGACTATAGCTCTTTCCAATGCAAATATTATCCATTTTTGTTACGAAAACATTGTTTGAAATTATATAGTATTTTGAAAAATATTTTGTACTATGTTAATCGATGTTAGAAACAATATCAATCAATATTTTGTTACATATATCATTTGAATTTTATTTCCTTTATGGATGTCAATATTCATATCAATCAATATTTTGTTTGATGATATTGGTCGATATCCTAGGAACATAATAAATATAGGTCCCAATTCACATTGACTGTTTTGCTTGCATTTGACTCTTTCTTCCTTCAGGGATGAGGGTAGGAATTTTTTCATTCAAATCCTTCAAATTTATGGGTGTGAGGATTGTAAGAAACCCTTGAAAGTTGAGGGATTGAATTTGAGTAATTTCAAGTGAAGATTGAATATCGAAGATGGGAGGAAATGAGTGATGTATCTTAGAGGCGATTGCATCATTTTCAATTTTTAGTGAAAGATGTTAGAGAAAACCTTACTTTATTCCCAATGGAAATAAAATATGACTAATATATCTCAAAGGTATTTATTTCTAGATAAAAGCTATGAAACAAAATACCTACTTAGTTGTGAAATTTTCTCCAATGGGGATGAGAAGTGTGAATCCCCAATGAAGTATCTCAAATGACAATCCTTCGAAAATGTTGGAGGTTGATGAGTACTCTCTTGCATTATAGGAACGAGTAAAATGAATCATGTGGGTGATGGTAACATCGTTAATAAAAAGTGGCAATGATGATATCAAGAAAGAGAAAAAACTCGATGCCCTTAGCAAGTAGTTCCTTGATTAAAAAACTAGTGAGCTAAGTAAAAAAGAAAGAGGCATCGATTTTATTTTTATTTCCTACAACTTGTAAATGAGGAAAGAGGCATGATGTACCAAATTTGTTTGTTTTTACGTTGTAATCAAAGTTTATCTCTCTAGATGTTATTAATCACTTTGTTTTTAATCAAATGTCATATGGTAGTCTTACGCAACCTATTTTAAATTAAAAAATATTTATTGATTCATAATTTTCATTCAATAATAATAATAATAAAACATACTCACATCGTTTTTTTAAATTCAAGCAATATTAGTTGCAATCAGTTTTTTTTCTTTCAATAATTATTCATCTCCTACAAGAATTCTCGATGTACCTATTTTCAGTGACTTCGATTGAAGTCTGTGAGGCCTTAACTAAATTATATTTTGAAAAATAAATTAAAAGGTCATCCACTAACATGGTAAAAATTTAAAAACAGTATAAATGTGACAAATGAAAGGCATTTCCTTTTTTCCCATTTTATTAAAATATTGATTACAAAAGTTTGTAGAATTTGAGTGAAACCTTCATAGATAATATAGCTAGCAACAATTCACACAAAGCGTGAAAAGTTGAGAGAGGGAGAGAAGAGATGGAGAGAAAGAATAAAGAATTGTATTAACCACTAATAAACACTCAAAGAGAATAATTTACAATATTTATAAGCTACAAGCTCAAACTAATGTTCCATATTATTCTTCTAGAGAGATGTGGACACACACTAACAAAAACCAAAGTGAACTTCCACCTAGTCCTAGGTAAATGGCCATGCAATCATCAGTTAAATGGATAATCACAAGTAGAGTGAGGATACTATCATGCATGCACATGTGTGGCACCTTCTGGGTGATGATACCAAGGTAAATGTGCCCTCTTGGTGATTATATTTATGTGAGCATGCAACTGAGGTTTCCATGAAAGACTCTACTCCACTAGTCTAACTGAAGTGAAAATGAGTAATGACTAAAGAGGGTGTGGCTCCCTCATCTAGGGGAGAACATATTTGATAAAAGGTTCCCTCAACATAAACTAATCAACCTAGGAAAATAAATACTAGGTGGGTGTGCAATATCTCCAACACCCCTCCTGAATGACTAGTAGGGAGTATGAATGGGTTCCAAAAAGAATCCATGTTAGGTACCCATTTTGCAATGAATTTATTAAAAAATGGAACCAAAAAAAAAGAGGAAAGAGGGAAAACCTCATGGGAAACCCCCCCCCCCTCAAGATACAATGATGAAAAAAAGTAGGACAACTACTAGGCAATTGTTTTATTCATCCCAATGAGATGTATCTATGGATCTAATAAAGTACATGCACCATTGGATGTTCATATATATCCAATTTTTCTTATTTGAAGGAAGAAGATCCAAATCCCCATCATTTATGGAATTTTTCCAATGCAGATTCTCTTCAACTTGTACATAGGTCCAAGGGTCGAAAGCTAGAACCATGTAGCAATGCATTGGAATTATTGGTTCTATGAATGTGAGAGCATGTTGATCTCCCTCAAATTGGGATCTTGTCCTTCTAGGATTAAAAGGATCATCCACAAGATCACCGACTGTTGGTAGGATAGATTGTGCCCATTTGGGTCTTGGTTATGAACCGACACATGAATGCTAATATAATTCCGAATTTGATTCATAAATCAGATATGAAATATGATGTGAATAGTAGGATATATAATATTTATAATATTTTAAATCTACTCTAGGAGGAAGCCGATAATCTTGTTATTCTAGTTTCTTTCCCATGGGATTTGTCTTGCCGTTCGTCAACATGCATTCTTCACAATATTCCTTTATCCAAAATAGGAACTCCAATTTGGTCCATAATTTTTCTAGAGTTGAGAGTGATACTACATGGATTTGTATTTCAAGAGAAACAAACATGAAAATAAGATCGAAATCCATATCCTGTCTGTTGAGAAAATATTTTTTCTCATCAATGGAAGTGGGCTATATTTTGTTTTCCATGGTTATTTGATATAAGCGTCTTCTTCTAAGAAGAAGAAGAATATTTGGCTTCCAATCGAAGTAGTTGTATGGAATAAGAAATGATAAATATGAAAGTAATTCCATTATTTGAAGTTTCTATAATATCCCAAGACCGAGCACCAACTGAATTGTAAACATGTTTTATAGGCCGGTGAGCCAAGTGAATATAAGCTAAGAGGCTTATGTGATGATTAGGATGGAGGGCCTAGATGCTTAAGGCCAATACGCCTATTTTTGTATATGTAAGCACTCATATCATTAATATTAATACATCGTTGCATGTAGACCGACCACGATAAAAGAGTATGGGGGGATAAGCTCCACTAGGAAGGGAAAGGGAGGGCTAGGAGACTATGAAAAAGGGCTATGATTGAGGGCTTAACTCCAAGAGAATATCATATTATTATTTCCTAAAGATTATGGTGAGGATATTTATTTTATCCTAAGTTTCATGGAAGAGGGAATGAATCACAAGTGGAGAGAAAATGAGCTCTAGGAGAGCCATGTGTCAATCATGGCGAGTGAAAATATATGTGGG
Source organism: Picea sitchensis (assembly GCA_010110895.2). Classification (NCBI taxonomy): domain Eukaryota; kingdom Viridiplantae; phylum Streptophyta; class Pinopsida; order Pinales; family Pinaceae; genus Picea; species Picea sitchensis. Next base: position 103,432 of record SNQJ01S0033282.1, read on the forward strand.
GAAAATAGTATGTTTTCCCATCTTCCCCCATTCACCAAGGCATTCACACAGGAAACCATTGACTCCATCACTTGAACCTATCACATTCTTTTCGGTTATGCACAACGCACCTGGACTTTACCTGAACCCATATTGTGCCTTACCTGAATGTTGTTGTTGCCAACGTAGTTCCTAGACTAAACATGGTTTCTACACTTACCTATTCTATACCCAAAATTTATTCATGCTATCACCTTTACTTGATTGACTTAAGAGATGGATAGAAGAAGCAGGTTTTCAGGCCTATGGGTTTGAAGAGGCAGGTTGTCAGGATCGTGGATTGAAGAAGCGGGTTGCCAAGCCTGTGAGAAACTCTCTCTAGGTGAGAGAGGTTGTTGGGGAAGTGATTTTCTAGAGGGAGCCCAAATGCAGCTATAGTGCTATGAGAACTTTTGTCTAGGTTGTTGATGAAGCCCTGGAAAGTGTTATAACCCTATAATTTATAGGATCAACTGGTGACTGAAATGTTATCCCTTTACAATGTTTGGTTGCCAAATAATTTTCCATTCTATAAATAATTTGAGAAAAAGAAAGAAAAGAAAAAGAAAGAAAAGAAAAAGAAAGGAAAGAAAAAGAAAGAAAAAGAAAATGAAAGGAAAGAAAAAGAAAAAGAAAAAGAAAATGAGAAAAGAATAAAAGAGGGCATAAAAGAAATTGAGTAAAGCCCCATGAAATAAAAATGACCTGGTCCATTCAGTTTAAGCATTGCCAAGTCCTTTTAAATTGATGCTGATAGGATTAGTGAACAAGCTTGGCTAAACTGTTTAATCCTAGCCAAGCAATTTATGTTAGCTAGAGAATAAATTTGACCAAACTTCCTAATCTTGGTTAAATAACCCTAGGGTAGAGTAATTTCTTAGTCCAACAGTTTAATCTGGGCTAAATTTCAAAGGTAAGTAGGTTAGAACATAGGTTAGTTGGTTTTATTTCAATAAAAAATGCATGATGATCGATGTTGAACCATATCTTTGATGTTTGAAAGTTGGATGCCTAACCCCCATGGTGACAAAAAAGGCAGGGAAAGCTGGGCAAACCCACATAAAGCACTTGTCCTAAGTTTTCAGAGAAAATGTGATTTTTGCGCTGGCAGATTAAAGAAAGCGCACATATGAATGACTGACGTGTTGCCGCTCATATCTACGGTCAACAAGTTTTTATGGACCCCCCCGATCATTCTACCTTTAACGGTGGGGGGGGTCCGAAATTATGGGTAACAAAAGTGCACATCTAAATGGCTGAGGCGTTGGCACCCAGATCCACAGCCGATATTAAATNGGGGGGGGGGGGGGTCTAGAAAGTTTGTTAAAAGTTGCACTCAGATCTATGGTCCAGTGACAGGCACACCGATGGACAGCTGACGACATTTTTTGGACCCCCGACCGGTCTACTTTTAACAGTGGGGGGTGGGTCCAGAATGAAATGGTTTTCTAGTAGGACCCTTCCACTAATGTGGAAGGAATCTATTGCACCAAACTCCCACCACTTATCGCAAACCATTTTACCACTTACCATTTACCACTTTTCTGACATACCCCCGTCGTCCCGTGACATCATTTTCCACTATCTTCTCCTAATGGTCTCGTCTCATAACTCTGTCATTCCATTCCCCCTACTCACCCGTCACAGGTCCCTTCACCATTTTTGGTCCTCAATCAACACCCTCCATGTCACCCAGTCATACTCGTCACTCATTTTTTTACCTTCCATCTCACGCTCCAAAGGACCCGTTGGCCATTTATTACAGGCTAAATTATATGTTAGCCTGTTGATCTATCCCCTGCACCCAACGGGTATCCGTTTTCTCAAAACTAACCCTTCTCCTCATTCACCCATTGCTCATATTATCCTCACACCAAAAATCTTTTCCTTGTCCTCTCTCTGATTCAACCAGCAACCCAAAACCACATCCATTCGCACTAACCTTTTTGTTTCAATTGCAGGTACTTTTCACAGTGATGGCGCCAAAATCCAAGAAAGTAGATGCTGAGGAAAATACTTTCCTCCCACCTCCTGTCAACCTCGACAAGATCCCATTGGCCAACAAAGATCATCTAATCTCAGATACAAGGTGTGAATTTGACTTCGTGGATTTGCAGTCATGCATTCCTCTATATTTTTTCCCCCAGGTCCATCATTTCCCTGAATTTTTCCTCAAATGCCAGGCTCATTACCTCCCCGACCAGAGAACCATAGTCTCATCATTGTGAGAAACTCTGTTCTTCATCACACCAGAGGCCATTGATCAGATGATGCAGATACACAGAACTGAATCCGCCTCCCCTTTTAATCTTGAAATCATAATAGAGTTATACCAGAAACTATCTTTCCCTCAGAGAGCCCAGATTTTTGAGCTTTTCCTCCCACATGATGCTCATCTCCCCAAGTCAAATCCCCCGTATCCTTCCTCCCTGTTCTCAGAAAAGGGAAACCAAGTCATTTCATCGCTTTGTTCTCTGCTTGGTTATTTTTCAGACGAATGGGTGGATGAACCTATATTGGGTTTTCTGTCCATTTTCTCTATAGAGGAAAGGCCCATCACTCAGTTCGACTATAGTATTTTCCTGGCAAAGAGTATTCACGAGCAACTTTCAAAATTCGCTACAGATGGCATGTTCTAGTATTCCTCCATATTGGCTTACATGTCCATCTTCTTTCAAGTGGACAGGTTCTTTTTCTCAATGTAGAAAATGGAAAAAAGCAGGAAGCCATCGTCGGTAACATCTTGGACTTCGCTGCTCAGATGGAATTCCACAGAGTTCAGTTTCAAATAGTTCATCGATCAGTTCTACCACTCAGTGGTAAGCATTCTCAGTGGCATACCAGAACCAAGAATAAATGAGGAGATTCAAAGGATATTACACCTCTCAGACCTTAAAACAACTGGATATTGGTATCTTTACCAAAATCACACCGCGATCAGAGTATATGGATGCGAGTTAGCTCCATACAAACTGCCCAAGTATTTACCCGTGAGGATATTTTCCCTGGAGTACATAAGAAAAATGATAAACTCAGACGACATACACTTTGTGTCTCTGCAGAAGAAACAACAGCTTAGAATTAAAGGGAAAATAGAGTCTTTTATCTGCAATAGACGAGGCGTCGGGGAAGAGGCAGACAAACTTTTGAAATAAATGAAGTTCGAAGTTAGTTTCCTATGGCACTATGATCCATGCAGGATAATTTCAGAGATGAGGGTTAAGAATAAAAATGTTCCATATGTTCATATACCCAAGCCTGAGTTAGAAAGGTTCATGAATCAAACGAAGTGGGAGCTGAACACTCTGGAAGAGATAGAACAACAGGATCCTTCAGTTACTATCTCGCAAACAACCACACCACAGGCTCCAAAGGAGAAAAGACCCAGGAAGGAAACTTCACCTTCTATCACCAAAGTCTCGACTGAAGTTTTCCAATTACATACCAAAAGTCCAAAATCCAGTCATACAATAGACATGGCTGGTGAAAAGGAAACCCAATCCACTACGACTATGAAAGGTGATCAGTCACCTCTTATCGCAAGCATCAATTAGATCATGTCTACAGTTTCGTCCAAGAAGCTGATGGATACTTCACTAAATGACCAGCCGAATAAAGAAGGACCAAAGTTGAGTATTTTTAAGAAATATGACCAAATCAAGAAGAGGAATCAGATTCTTGCTAGCAGTACTTATGCTCAGTTTTGGAAACAGACATCAACAACACAACACAGACTATTGTCTACATTTGATACAAAGAAGGGTAGAATGCACATGGATTTTCTATAGGCATAGGTGCCCAACCCAAAGGAAATTATTGATTACAAAAGAGCAATGTTCGATTTCCACACCAGATATGTGCACCCGGCCGATCAAATGGATCTGCACAAGAAAACTGGAGAAATGGTTTTCTCCACTTTGGAAAATGATTCTACTATGACTGCTAAACTACAAGTCTCTTTGAGCAATGTTCATACACATCTAAAGTTAGAAAAGATATCATCCTTTGCAAAGGATAAAAGAATTAAAATGTTGGAAGAATTGGTCCTCAAGATCGGGTATGACCCCTCGAATGTGAAAGAAATTGAGGAGATGCTTAAAAAGAAAAATGTTGATATAGCATCTCTCAGGAAACAGTTGAAACTGCCACCAACGGAAGATGCATAGACAAAAGAGATAGTTGAGATAGAAGGTGAGAAGGAAGAGATGCTCAAGTTGATCATCGAGCAGAATGCACAGTTGAAAGAGATGGAAGCAAATCTGGAAAGGTTAGTGAATGAGAAGGAACAATCAACACCTATCGAGGTCATTCCATTGAGCGCAGTTCGACTCACAGGAGTAAGAACAACATCTACAGCAGAAATTCCCTCAGCAACTCCACTGATAGCTCTGGAAAAGACAGTAGAACTAGCAAAATCATGGGAGAGATGAACTTGGAAGAGACATAAATTAGCAGACTTAAAAAGGAGTGTTATCATTGAAATTTCGTCTGCACATGGTTACAAGAACTCAGCATCGTCAAACAGTAATGAAGTCATTCATGGACCTGAATTAATACCACAACATTCAAAAAGGTCAAAAACTATACAAACTAGTGAAAAATTGAAGAGCGATTTGCAGACATTGGGCACGTGCGCACATGCGCGGAATAGAAACGTATAAAGTGCGCATAGGCACACGATGCGTGAATGTTAGCGAAAAAATCCATGCACCTGCTAAACGATGCATTTACTGAAGTGGTCGGCCTCCCAACCACTTATGGTTCATCTCCCAAGCCGATTTGACCCTCAAATCTGGGCTGGATCCGAATGGTGGGCTGGTCAAAGACCTAAGAATGCCCTAAATGGCCTCTTTTCACACTACAAAGAAGTTAAACAAAATCCCAAATCAATGCTATAAAAAGCCATGAATGCACCTCATTTTCTCAAGGAGTTCAAGGTAATGTTATGTTGCCTATATTGTTTTAAGGACTCCATCCTTGAGAAGAACACACTGGCACCATTTCATTGAGCAATCCATCTCACCATTGAGTGGATTTACAAAGAGTTCATTCATCACCATTTTCATTTTCTTTGTTGTAAGAAGAGATACTAGTGAGGGTCCAAGAGCTTTCCCTTGGAGGAAGAAGGGACTCATAGTCCCCTTTCTTCTTGGTGCTTTGTTTTCATCAATAGATCAAGCCTCAAACATTGGT
>SNQJ01S0033283.1:9974-21916 GCA_010110895.2 Picea sitchensis
ATATGTTTTATTGTTATGTGTTACGTTTTGTGTTATGTTTTTGTTTAGTTATTTTTTTATTTGTTTTATATTGTTTTGTATTTTTTTATATATTTGTTTTATGTTTTATTTTAAATGTTTTTATATTATAATTTGTATTATATTTTTGTTTTGTTTTTGGATTTTATATTTTGTTTTTGATATTTTTGTTTATTATTTTATATGTTTTGGTTATTATATATATATTATATATTTTTTATTTAATTCAAAAACTAACAATTTATTAAACGAACTAATTATTAATTAAATAATTAATTAATAGTTAGTTTAATAATTATTTATTTTAAATTATCCTATCAAAACAACTTTGTTAGACTAACAAATATTAGAGAATATCACTAACATTTTAACATTATTCGTTCATTATCCTAAGTCCGTTTATTCAGGGATGGAAGGCGGGTAAGGTGTACTCAATGGGTTGAAAAGACAAGGGAGTGAAGGCGCAGCAGAGGATGCAGGATGCAACAGAATGATGGAGGATCGGGCGAAATGGATGGAGGGGAAAAAGGGTCACTCAAGCCAGACTTCGTCATCATGAGAGAAACGCCAAATCAACAGTCGAATGCATGTGATTGGGCGTGGAAAAGAACTATTTCATATCTCGTTTCATAAATGATGCCATAATGAGTAAGAGCTATTTAATCTATTGTCAAGTTATATGGTGCAATATATCGATGTTCTTTACTTTAATGATTAAGATGAATCATTGTGTTATCATGTGATGAATGATTATGGTAGATGAATTATTTTTCTTTCCATTATCTCATTGCATATGTGTTTTCTTTCTGATAATTAGTTTCCCAGACAATAATTGGATGCTCACATGGTTAATGTATTAGTACTAGGCATGTGGTATAGATCGTTGTCTGCATGCTTGAGTAGCAGGTTATCCCAAGTTCATCCTCTTCCCCAGTAGTTAGAACTTAATTCTGTTTGTTACCAAGTTGGTTTATACTGGCTTACACCTCATATTGGTCCCACCCAAGAGAGAAATACAAAAAGAGATAGTCCAAACTGAAGGAAGAGCCTTCACATGAAAACATAAAGCCCATCGATAAATTGGTCGGACCGCAAGATCTGGAGAACCATTCCATCATTAAACGTTGTAGAGTCTAATTGGGCCTTGGTGGCAGGTTTGGTTCCTACTATTGAATCAAAGATCTAGGACCCATCAAAAAAATTGGTGCTAGAAGGAGGGCCTAAGAATGAATGGATGAATATATATTTTATATAGTATTTCAAACAACCTACAGATTCATAACAACCCACATGCATGGCTAGCCATTCACAAGATATCCCACACACATTGAGTACTCCTGAAATGAGTAACTCACCCCAGCCTGAGGAAGAACAATTATTCCCTGATATACCTTACGCTCTTCCTCATGAGGAATCAAATCAGTTTAGAAGGATCACAGGAGCGTACGCCCAACAAATCGATGCGTTACGCTTAGCTCAGATACTTCCTCGAAGAAAAAAATAAGCATACCCGTGGTCAATACTCCTGACGAAGTTTTCATGCACAAAGTAGAAGACCTAATATATTTCATGATCACCAAAATCGAACACGCTCTGAATATTATACCCGAACCGCCAGCCGGCGACATCTTTGAGTCAAATGATTTTTTGGAAGAGGAGGAGTTTAACTCAGAACCTGAAGATATGGAAGGTGATAATGACCATGAGGAAGAAAGGGAAAACCCACCTTAGAACAACCAACCTTGGTTTGGCCGGAGACATCGTGGCCATCCCGGGACTAGTACATAATCTTCCCTGACACCTGGAGATGCCACTTCCTAAATTTGACCCCAAAACTTCTAGATTACCTGAAGATCATATCAAGAAATTCATACTCGTGATCAGACTTATGAACATCCAACATGAATATGTAGTGTGTAGGATTTTCCCCTATACGTTTGAAAATTCATCTTCCACGTGGTACTTTAATCTTCCAATAGGATCTATAACTAGTTGGACGAAATTCGAGAAAGAATTTCTAGATAAATTTGTAGAGGAAACTACTACGAGAGCTCTGATGGATGATATGTTTGCCGCCACCATGAGTTCGAAAGAAAGGGTCAAATATTTCAATCAAATATTCACAACCATCTTAAACAAATTCATCCCGAAGCGAAACCAGCTCATGAATTACAAATCGAAGTTTATGCTAACACTCTCCCGACTTCTATTTCTATGTTTGTGAAAAGAGCTACCAAGCGAACCTTGGCTGAAAATTTTTAAGAAGCCAAAATGATAGAATTCCATATGAAAGGGTGTAAATAAGGCCATGCCTCTCTGGTTAAGAAATAATTTCAACCTCCTCCCAGGAGAGGACTCCTTTTGACTAAACCGTCGGGGAAACAAGAAGAACAGACTCTCAACAAGGGTAACAGAGACATAGAATACCTACAACACATGGTTAATACATTATCAAACGATATCATAGACATGAAGAAAAATGCAAGAGAGGGAAACCAAGGCAAAAGGCCCTATAAGCCTTTCTTTAAAAGGAGCCCACCATTCAAAGCTATTGAGCCTCCCCCAACTAACTTAAATATTGATCTAGGGAATGTACCATCTCATTCTTTCTGTACTTACCACCAGGAAAACCACTCTGAAAGAGAATAACCTCAAAGGGTGCATGCCATGAATTTGATGGCCAATCAGTTTCTATACAAAGTCTCTTTGACCGAACAGCCAAGCAGTTTAATTATGAATATTGCTGACCAGGAAGAGATTGATCCACCACAAGATAAAATCATGCTGATATGGGATCCTGACTTGATCATGCCTTCCAAAAACCTTTTTGAGTCTCAGGAACAACCTGAAAAAGTCTCGGTGGTACATACACGAAGTAAAGGTCCACCTGTCTCGAAAGATATTGCTGCCACCCAGACCTCGAAGAGTAAGGCAACTCCCAATCACCCGAGAGCACCTTTCACTCCCAGTATAAACCCTATAATAATCCATACCCGAGAATCGCCCAAACTAGATTACAACATAGTTGAATATTTGAATAAGTTAAAGGATAATATATCATTTATGGACATATGTAGGATTCCTTAGCAAAAGGACTTTCTGTTACAAGATTTGAACTCAGTAGAAAACCTGACAACTGGAAATGGTCAGGAAATAAATCTATCTTCCGCAGATTTGGTGAGCAAACCAACTGTGAACACCTACTTGGAAGATAGAAAGGAAAAAACTTGTGTCCCACCGTTCCTCTTAACGTTTGAAGTCTTCAATAGAAACCTCCACAATTGTTTGGTATATTTGTTGGTGTATAAATATGTTCAATGTATATCTTACACTCATTTATATGTCAATCCGAGATTCATAATCAAAAGAGTTGTTACACTATATGTGCCAAAAACAGGTAACCTACCTATGTTAGTTGTATATAGGAAATAATTAATAACATAAAACTCTATTTCTAAGATTTTTGAATACTTCAAACACCTTTGAACTTAGAAGAGAAAACTGATAATGAAACTTCTCAAACAAACAGTCAATCAAAAAGGTTTTATCTTAAGGAACAAATCTGTTCATTCTAGGCTTATGAATTAGAGAGATTAACTTAAGAAGCTTGTTTACTGTAGCAATCAAAACAATAATTAACATTCAACTCCAATCACTCTTGAAATCGAAATCAATTCCAACTTTGTTCAATTCAAACAAATCAGTACAAGGAAAAATGATCACAACTAAGAGACTTCATTATGGAACATGAAGATGAGATATAAAGTCTTTTGGTTCCTTGATGTACCAAAACTATTACAATCATAAACTCAAAATATCATTTGCTTAACCAATCCCACACTTCAAACAATTAAATGGCAATCTCCAATATTTGAGAAGGAAATATCTATTTGGTCTAGCACCTGATTGTTCACACCAATTCACGAACAAATAACTTAATGTTGAACTATTGAAATGGATTAAAAAATCATTGACAACACGCTGCTATAAAACATTCACACAATCACACAAAGCATATACAGGGAGGTTTACCTTGGTTGGGGTAGTGGGCCCTTGCCGAACAAACAAGGAACCTATTAAGAAAATAATAGACTAAAACATTTTACTCATACTCAGGAATTTGCATAATAGATCTTTTGCATTACTTCAACTGGTAAATTGGATCAACAATTCTTCACCTCATACATAGAAATGGTATGTATCATCTGGTTCTAGCAAACTACTTTGTTACATTCCTTATTATCCACACACAATATCATCTATACAACATCCCTTATAAAGAAGGTAAGCCGATACTATCAATATCTATGGATAAGCATTAAACAATTTTAAAAATATTACAATTGGTATTTACATCAAATCTCTAGGGATCGACTCCATCCTCATGACATGAAGTGCATGAGTGATGGAGTCCATCATAATCTGGAAAATTGATTTAGAAGCTTTGGTCCAACTTTCTTCTTGAAATCTTCATCATCATACTGGTCCAACTGGTGCATTATGGAAACAGAGGTTTTGGTACCAGAATACACACAGTCATGAATCTTAGTACCGGACTGGATGCGGAGTAGACAGTACCAGAATAATGCATGACTTGGTAACATAATGGATGTGGAGTAGATAGTACTGGATCAAAACTGCCTCGGGTACCGGATTGCACGATGACTTGAATTACGGGAATGCTGAGGTACCGGAATAGGCTACTCATGAGTCAAACCATTAGGATTATACAAAATAAAACAATTCAATCGAATTAACTCAAGAAAGTTAAACAAAACATTCTTTAATCATAAGTTACCTCTTGTGTACATGAACAACGTCAATAGGTATGTTTTTGGAGAAAACAGTCAAGTATAGGCTTATAACATAGGCAAAAAGGGCTCGGATACAAGGTGAGATAGGGAATTATAAGTGTCAAAATGGAGATCAAAATTTCCCCCATGCTGAAGGTATTGCATGTCCTCATGCAACATCATCAAAAACTGATACCCAAAAATTTTCTGCAAAATTGAATCCTTCTCTGTCATTTTTTTGGTTGCAGGATGTTAAAACCAGAAGCTTCACTCCTCAATTCCTTCTTAATTACCCTAGTGTATTGTATCAATCGTAATACTTTGTTGATTTTGGCAGAGACCTCTACATGTTGTTCTTTTAATTGTGCATTCTCTGCCTTGATATGCCTATCCAATACCTGGTACTCTTCAATTTCTTGCTTCAGCTTCTCAATTTTCACTATCAATTGTTGTTTGTTCAGGGACTTGTCTGGCCTAGATGTGATTGCTTCCTTAGTCACCTCCTCTTGGTCTTCTTTTTCTTTTCTCAGACCCCTCAAAGTCTTTGTTACCAACCCTTCTATTTCTCTTATTGTAGCTCCACATCCACTTCCTTTTTCTGGAGAACTCAGAATGTCCATGGGTTCTCCTTGAAGAGAAGGTATATTTGGAACTGTCACCTGCTTGGCCGTGCTTCTAGTGGTCCTTCGTATGGGAAGCGAGACTTCCTCAAATTTGCTGATAGGGGTAGAAGTCTCTTCAAACAACTTTCTCTTCTTTATCTTAATAATGGTTGTAGGCCTAGACACTTGTTTCTCCTGTGTCGATTTGATTTTTATCTTGAAGGCCCGGGGTGTGAATTCTGGAGTCTGCTTCTACTAACCAGCCCTTATTTCTATCCTGTAAGATTGAGGCGTAGGTTCTGGAATTTGTTCCCTTCATGCCTTCTCCCTCTCAAGCCTCTTTTTGTTTCCACTTGTCACCTTAGTAGTTTCTTTCAACTCACTAGCCTGTTTTTGGGATGACAAAGTAACTACCTCAGGGATATTTTCCAATTCCTTAATAGATTCTGGAGGGGGTTTGACAGTTGCCTCGTGTGAAATCTCCTATTGATCTATCTCCTTCTTCTTTCATTTCTTACTCTGTGATAGTTGATATTTAGGATGCAGGATTGAGCTAGATACTTTAGAGTGTGCATGATTTTTCTTGTTTTGTATGTTGAGTTAAGGGGTCTTCGCTACTTGGCTGCCTGGTTCTGATGACAAGTTGATGATTTCTTCAGGAATACTTTCTAATCATCCCCTAGCTCAGAGTCTTTCTTTTGTCTTTTATATTTTTGAATCGAGGTAGGACTTATTTTTTGGGATTGGGTGGCTTTCTTCTTTCTAGATGTAGTAGGTTCCCCTATAACAGACTTTTTTGTCACTGATTTCTCAATGGGTTGGGATGATTTGGGCATAACAATGTCTTCTTTACCCCCTGATGTCTTTCTTCTTTCTTTCTTTGCCTTTTTTCTTGAACCCTCACTGTGTAACCCTTCCTCCTGTGCTTCAATAGATTTGGACATTCTTTCCTGAGCGAAATTTTGTTGGAGTAGTTTCTTCCAACTACCACCTTGTGTCCTCAAAGCATGGACAACCAAAAGTTTTATTAAGCCATGGTGATGAAGGCTAGTTTCAGTTTTCATGGAAACTAACCTCACTCCTCTCACCATATTCTTTAAACTCATCCATAGGAAGTGAGGAAAATCAATTTGTGGTCCTCCCTCGAAGTGTGATAAAAGTTTCAAATGATAAATGAAGGTTACTACATACCTTCCTTCACAGGTGAGGAATTTCTACAAACTTATGAGCATCATCCAATATTCCTCTTTGATGTAGCTTCGAGGGATTCCCTTAGTCCAATCGGGGTCTTGATGTTCTATATTGAGGAATTCCTGACAAAGTTTCCTATCGACAATCACCCTCTTGAAGTATTTTTCTCCACCCTTAGGGAGACCTGTAGCTTCTGCTATAGTGGCCTTTGTAATTTTCAACTTCATGTCTCCAAACTGCACACTTTCTCCATCATATGTCTGCACAAAGGCAAGAGAGATTCCGTCATGATGTCCTTTAAACTTTTCCAAAAATGGCACCCACCCTGCCTATTCATATTTTTCCTTGCAAGCTTGATATTTTGTTGTTTCCCTGTATAATTGAAATATGGGCTCAGGCCTATTGACCCCCATGGTATCTTAAACAATTTTTTCTAGTGTATGAGGTACGAACAGAGGATTGAGGGTTGAGTATCAGATAACTGTAGACTGCGATAGAGTACCATATCAACATGGACTGAGATGAAGCACCGGTTTAGACACAGACTATGATGGAGTACCGGGCGAGGAAAAATATGCAAGGAATACAAAGGAACGGGATCACAGTGTGTCTGTAGGTGGTGTGAGAAAAACGATAAATAATGCTCATCTGGATGGAAGAGCCATCCAGAGGAGCATTTATAAATGGAAATTTGGTTTACAACGGTCACATCAACAATCATGATGATATGGTAAGGCAAGTCGAATCCACTAACGACTTACAGACTTGTGGGAAAATTGGCATCAGACAATATTTATGGGTATTAAATGATGACAAGGGATGTGGTGTTATGATCGGGACTCGTGAGTGTGAAATCAATTGGCATCATTGGGATCATTATTTGATATGCTTAAAGATGTGGCTCGAGTCATTTCATATGGCACGGTAGCGAATCATGGGCTTATGAGGTTTATTTACCGAATAGACAGAGGGGGCATGAGTTTGGTTCTGTGAGAGACCTAACAACCTCGTACTCTCAGAATTTTGGGAAATAGGGACGTTTTCTCCATACAGAAATGTGGACGAGGATTTTACAAAAGTTCGTGGGAGGGAGTGTGTCATGATTCGAGAGTAACCATATGTTTAAATGCATATTTAGTCTAATTTTTTTAATAAAATGAAAAAAATGTTGAATCTGTATGTCCGAGTGCTAATAATGGAGCAGCAACTTGGAAATGTGATTAGAGCTACCAGTCACATCCTTACGAGTACCGGATCATCTGAGTACTAGATTACCCGAGTACTGGATCACCTGTGTGCAAAGTTGTAATCAGTACCAGAATAGTGTGGGGTCCCTTCTTCAATACCGGATGTGGTCCGGTACCGGATAAGCACAGCGAGATGGTTTAGCGCATTAATGGCCATTGGTACAGGATAAACATGGAGGTGATCATTGGTACCAGATAAGCACAGATATGAACATTGTATTTTGGTGCTTGAGATATTTTTCACATAGAACCCGGTGGCAATGGCTTGTAGAAACATCTGGTGTTATGTGATCAAATTCGACTGAAAAACCATGTAGATGGAACAAATACCAACACTTAGGAATTATGAGTTTGCATTGGAATAATGCAAGAATAATTCTGTGATAGGAGGGTATTCTGGAATTTGGATGACCAATTGTTGAGATTATAGAAACCTCATCTTTTGGAACCAAGATGATCACTGCTCCCGTTGGCATTTCCTTTTTATTACAAAAATAACAATATTAATCCTAACTACTACTTTTCTCTGGATTTTTATCGAGCCCATATTAGTTAATGCTCTCTAGTATTTTCAATTTTAAAGAGTCTAAAAAACTTAAAGAAAACTCTTTATACAGTCCCATGGATTTTTCTCGAGCCCGGGCCAGTTCCTACTTGCCGGTGTTTTCAATTTTAAAGAGTCTAAAAAACTTAAAGAAAACTCTTTATACTGTCTCGTGGATTTTTCTTGAGCCTGGGCCAATTCCTGCTCGCTAGTGTTTTCAATTTTAAAGAGTCTGAAAAACTTAAAGAAGACTCCATATGGTAAATGCCCTCCTTATTCGTTTATCTACATGGGAACACAACCAACTTCTTTTTTTGTTTTTGTTAGTTATATCAGAAAAATAAAAGAGAAGTTTTATATAATGACACACCTATGTACATAGCTAAATTAATTTATACAATTGAACTTACTGTGGTAGGTCAGCAGGAGGAGAAACCCTCTTGCTTACCAGTTGCATTTCGGAACTCTGAAGAACATTTTTGACAAAATCCTCTTTTGATAGAGGCTTATGATAAACCTTCATTCGATGCCCATTTACGACAAAGGAATTCTTATTCTCATCAATGGTCTTTATCCTTACTAAACCATTGTCATAAACTGTATCAACCTCATAGGGCCCCAACCATCTAGTAGACAATTTACCCTTAAAAGTTTTGAATCTACTATCATATAGGAGGGGCCAATCACTTGACTGAAAGGACTTCTTTTTGATATACTTGTCATTCCATTTGGTCCTTTGCTCTTGTATCAGGGTGGTTCTTTGTAGAGCATCATGTCTTATCTCATCAATATCATTTGATTGTAATAGCCTCTATTTTTTAGCTTCATTCAGATCCATCCCTAATTGCATGACAATTTTGAAGGTTTTTACCTGAAACTCTATGGGAAGTAGTGTTACACATTATTTTGGTCACTTTGGTGATGATTTTGAAAGAATGTGTTCAGGCTCTCAAAATGATCTTTTTCCTGAGAAAAGAAACTACTTTCTTCCTCTACAAGACTGATTTTTAGAAGGACGTCATAGGCTGCAAGTATTACACAGTGCATAAATCCTTGATTTCTGCAGGCTGCTATATAGCTGGCCCACGGGGTTTCCACGGGCTACTATATAGGTAGGGTGTGGCATCATTTGAAAGCTAAAAGAAGAAATAGGTTCATGAATTTTCTAGAAGGAGAATCTTCTAGAATGTGAGGTGGCATCCATATGGTTGTGATCTTACTGGTTTCTCTGATTTGGTGGGATCATCCTCATCCATTTAACCACTTCATCTTCTCCTATATAATCATGGGTTTCTCATGGAAAAGGTTAACAAAGATTAAGTAGAGAAATGATGAAATAATAGGCTGAAGACTGTGTGAAGAATCATGTTTCAAGTGATGCTTGAGGCCTCCATTTGTCCACCAAGATTTTGTGGATCATCTTCATGTGAATTTCGGAGCAAGTGTATGTGTGTGTTGGAACGAAAGACCACTAAAAGGGAACTTATGACATCAAGGAAATTTGGTTGTATCTTCCACTTTTCATTAATATAATATGATGGCATGTCCCTTTCCCATAAAATCATTAGTATTTTATTACATGACTCCTTGATCACATGTTTCGGTTGTCATTGAATTCTACTATTGTTGCTTTCACTTTGGTTGGTTTGTGTCATTGCAGATCTGATTTCACAATAGCACCAGAGAAAAGTAGGGCCAACAAAGATATAAGGAAGCGATTCCTAAGGTATGTCATCTATTCCTTATTTGGTAGTAAACTCAATGATTGAAACTTAGGGAAAGCGTCATGTTCCATCTCGTTTTGTTCTAGATCCAGGTGGATCTAGGGAGATTANAGGGCCAACAAAGATATAAGGAAGCGATTCCTAAGGTATGTCATCTATTCCTTATTTGGTAGTAAACTCAATGATTGAAACTTAGGGAAAGCGTCATGTTCCATCTCGTTTTGTTCTAGATCCAGGTGGATCTAGGGAGATTATTTTATGTTCGCATTCACCAATTTATCCAATAACAAAATTGGTGACTCCGTTGGGGATACAAATTATTTGTGTTTTTTTGTTGGCCATTTTCTTTTAGCCTATATTTTTCATTCTGTTTCAGTCTCTGAGTCTCTGGGAGATCCAACAAGACTCTCTGGATCTGAAAGTTTCCTTAGACCTTCCATCTTTTTTCCAAAATTTCTTTGTTTACAAACTCTTTCTCACTATAACCTATACACAGCCTGCAGAAACTCTTGATTTCTGCACCTTAATTGTTCATCCCAGTGTGGACTTTCCACACCCTACTAGTTTCTAGCCTGCGGAAATTTTTGATTTCCGCACTATAACCTATTGTTGGGTCGTGGTGGCGTTTGTGAATTTTTTTTGGATTGGGTCTTGTCACCTCTTGATGCCTAGTTTTTCTTTATCATATGGGAGGAACTTTTAATGCTAGTTCTTGACTATTTCCTGAGTGTTTAGCTTCTTTCGATTGGTTTTCGGAGATCGAACACCTCTCTTAGTCTTTTTCCAGTTTCATTTTTTATTTTTATCAACAAGGATATAATCTTTGATCTCGCATATGAGTGCTTAATTGATTGAAAGTATGTTGATTGGATTTAAAATTTTTGGATTGATTACATTTTTTGGATTGCTTGTTGACTGGAAAGTCATTCTTCATTTGCATTTGATGGAATACTTTCTTGTCATTTTTTACTTTTATCTTCATTGAAAGTTTGATTTGGGTGATTGTTAAGTGTAACATTTTTCTTTGATTACTTGTCCTTTCTTCGTAATACCCCTGATTTGGTTTTAGAAAGGAGGAATTTAAAGTTACTTATTCTATTAAGTAATCATTCATAAGAAAGTTGTTTTTCAATTTTTTTATTTTTTTTTAAAAACGAAAGAAGAGAAAAATTGAGAAGTTTCATTGTTTATGTTTGTTTGAAATTGTGTTCATTCAAAGAAAAAGAAAGTAAATTTCATAGCGTTAGTGTTCCAGAAATATATCTTCTCCCTACTGTAGATAGAGTTCATCGAACGAAAAATTACATCATTCATCTCTATTTGCATACTATTGGGTCAAGGTCTCATACAACATCAGTTTCATTTCCATCTTCCTCTTGTGTAAACAACAACCTATAAAAACACTGCATAATTATAAAATTTACTTAGAAACTTTTATTTTCTAGGGTCTTTTCCACCAACATTAGATAGGCTAGCACTTTGGAATAGGTTGTGAGGCACACTCTCCAAAGCACAAAACACACTATAGCATCTTGTGTTAGGGAGTGTTCAAATCCATTGGCAACATTTTGTTCTGGGAAGCCCTTCTCACACAAGGGTCAAACATGAGGTCGCATTGAGACTGGCAGAGTTACTCACCCTGCTTTGTTGGTCTTGGTGTAGAGATTGTGCGTATTATGGGGGTCGCTTGAAGGGTATACCCACAATGATGAGTGGAAGCCTTTTGAGTTGACTTCGGGCTAGATACCCCGCCTTTTCATGTGGATTGGATTGTCAATTGTTTCCCCAGGCATCACTGTTGTTTTTGGTAACCTTAGCAGCCT